>JAJSOF020000011.1:131674387-131831887 GCA_025594305.2 Periplaneta americana | reverse complement strand
CTATCTATCTATCTATCTATCTATCTATCTATCTACTGTATCTATCTATCTACTGTATCTATCTATCTATCTATCTATCTATCTATCTATCTATCTATCTATCTATCTATCTATCTATCTATCTATCTATCTATCTATCTATCTATCTACTGTATCTACCTATCTATCTACTGTATCTATCTATCTACCTACCTACCTACCTACCTATCTATCTATCTATCTATCTATCTATCTATCTATCTATCTATCTATCTATCTATCTATCTATCTATCTATCTATCAAGTGGCGAGAAACGGGCTCTGTTTTAGGCAAAAAGAAAAACAGAAGGACAGCTTTGACAGAGGAGAAACTTGCAGATATTCAGGCAAGAATGCAGCTAAGTCCTAGGAAATCTTCATGCCACTTACCACAAGAATGCGACATCTCACAAAGATCAGCATTATGTAGACTAAAAATGCTGAATTTTTTTCCTTATAGAGTGACAGTGGTTTATCGATTGCAACAAAGGGATCCAGCTATTGACATCAATTTTATGAGTGGATGTTACAGTCTGTTCATGACAGTACTGTTAATCCATCTCAATTAATGCTGACAGAGGAAGCTGGGATGCATTTAAGCAGTTATGTTCACTATCAGAATACAAGGTATCGTGACACTGATAATCCTCATTTAGGGCACTAACAAGGGAAGGGTTTCGGCTCGAACAAGAATTTTTGGTTAAAAATTTGTACAGACGCTTACCTCACAATGGTGATGAAGACCGTAAAAGCATTCATTTGTGTAACTCTCCGTTTCGTTGGTATTGGTCAATACACTTCTTTAAAAATGTAGCCTACATAAGGATTCTCTACAAAATGCATGAAACAGCATGGCGCAGAGCAATAAGCATAACACGCAGAAGCAACACCTGAACAATCTTCTGAACCACACTCCAGTGCTGAAAAATCAAATGCCACCTGAATTACATTTTTGAAGTCCGAGACTTGTTCACGATTAACGTAACCGGCAAACTGCCAGGAATACTGAAGCATAGGGCGGTACACTGGAGCAGACAACTCGTTATGAATAACAGAGTGCATTTTCATTATAAACACTCGATTTCCCAAGTTAAGTTCTGGATTCTCAGCAAGAGTCCTTGTGTAATCTGTTATCCTCCGAGCATTTGTATTGTCTAAGGAAATAGATATTCAGAGGCTGGATATATTTAGTTTTTTAGGTGGAATGATCATACATTCCATGTCCTAGCCTTGTAATGGTTCATTTATTAAGGCTGCGTCCTTGTGCGCATTCAGTGACTCACACAACAATGTACACTTTTGATTAGCTGCAATATTTTCAGACAGAACGTTGGAGAAAAATGTTCTTAAATGGGCTTTAGACATTTTACCACTCGCACTAGCTTCTAGGCTAGGCTAGGCTTACAGGTAAGGTGTCCCATCCCCTTAACTTGTACAGTGCTCTCCTCACCCCTCAACTTGTACAGTGCTCTAACAGACAAACCACATATTACACAAACGAATGCTTTTGGGAGCTTTACAGAGATGTAAAGATGGGCCTGTATAAAAATTGTGGATACGAAATTCCTGTTCGAGCCGAAATCCTTCCCTTGTAAGTTCCCCTTCACGATCAGGAGGAAGGTGTGTGCAAAAGGTATTTCAGAATTTTCTACATCGAAGTGATTCTTGCATCCAGAAAGGTGGACATCATTTTCAACATATGTTTTCATAGAAGATAAGAGCAACATAACGTTTTATTATTACCACTTACCGGAGAATTACAGGAGTCTATAGGCCTAAGTCACAGCCATTAACCACCGCGCCGATTCATTTTTATTCCGTGCAGAGAGTAGGTGGATCTCCCCGCAAAACACGCGCGCTACGACCGGTAATAATGCTGGTAAGTTGTGTACGCTGCGCACTGCATATGATGATGATGATGATAAAATAATAATAATAATAATAATAATAATAGCAGTAAATATGCCAGTTTTTTCCGCGAAGTTTTGCGAAAAGTATATTTTGCAGAGAAATAATTAATTATTGCAAACATTGAAATTGTTTTAATTTTGAGGTTGTGTACAGGTAAAAGATAAGTTATCTATGTACCTATCATTTGCATAAATAAATAAATAACATTGAAATTATGCCAATAATGAAATAATTACCTATAATTTTCCTCGGAATTGAGAGAACTGTTCATTCTTACTTAGAAAGTGGAAACTAGCATTGAAAACTTATATTTTATTGTCTTATCGAAAGGATTTAACAGTCCTCTCCGTGTACGACATATTGTCAAAGTCAATAACACTTATCAAGAACTTAAATTGAGCCGTATTGCATTTTTCTAGTTTTCCATTAAAAAATTCCAAACCGGTTGTGAAAAAGAATCGAACAATTTACAGTTAAAATACATATCAGAGCTAAAATGTTGGCTAGTAAAGGTACTTATTTATCCGAAATGAGTAGGCTATATTGCAATAAAATCCATCGTATACGGCACCCAAATAACCGGCAATATGAAAACAAAGGGACTTTTGGCTAGGCAAAAAAAAAAAAAAAAAAAAAAATTAGGCATGCGAAGGGAAGAATCGGACGAAGATGTGAATGGTTTCTGTGGATCGCACATGCCGCATATTGTGTTTACTCTACTGGGTGTTCATTTCAAAGTGTGTCATGACGTCACTGTTGTTGGGTCACCGATTTGAAGCGAGTTTCAGTTCATATGTTACATAAGTTGCCTATTATTTAAGGCGTTCTTCAATCTGAACTTGAGAACGCGTACGGTACAACTTGAACGTCGTAGCAACAGATGGCGGTCTGTACGGTCTGTGTGCTACCATAACCTCTTTCGAACTGTGTTTTGCGCCGGCAAGTCGTACGCAGGGTATTTGTTATCATCGGTTGCGTACGGTAACATTCCACAACACAAATCAAATGCTCCGTGTCCATGTTGACCGTCGAAGTTAATGTCAACAAATACGTAAGTAATCGTCTTGACCCTCTCCCCATATCCCGATAGTACGTATTTCCAAACAGTTCACATTCCTGCCACTACCGGCGTTACCGTACGTATCGGTACGTACTCTTCAGAATGAACGCCGTACTTGCTAGGCAACTTCTCTGCCTCTTAGGTTATACACCTCTGCGGAAGTGTAGGAAGATTGAATTCTCTAGGCTCATCGACTAGCCACATGACGGCATACAGCGAGCCATGACACTTTTTGAACTGAACACCCAGTACATTGTTCACGCGTCAAAACAGACAGAAAATCCTGTTGTATCCTTGGAGTAGATCGGGTAGCATCGGTAAGCAGTCACTTGGACCTTGCAAACAATGCGCAGAGATGATATCTTTAAAATTACCACTTGAACTCGCCCGTTTTGAAGGGGTGTTGGACGAGTCTAAATAGGAAAGTGTGAAATCCTCTGTTATGCTGTAGTGCGTAAAAGTTTCATTCGAGTAATAGATATTATATATAAACAAGCAGACATTAGAGAGGTATGTTAAAGAAGTTCAAATCATCGAGTGCTACTTCATCATCTTCATAGTTGCGACGTTGGCTACACTGTTCTTGACGTCACACTGCTGCATAAGGTTACGAAAACTTTTAGTATTTTTTACGCTATTATGTATTACTGTATTACAATAATTATGAACTGAAGAATGTACGAGTACATTACCGCATTCAGTACTTTTTAAGTAGGTTATTTTACGACGCTTTATCAACATCTCAGGTTATTTGGCGTCTGAATGAGATGAAGGTGATAATGCCGGTGAAATGAGTCCGGGGTCGAACACCGAAAGTTACCCAGCATTTGCTAATATTGGGTTGAGGGAAAACCCCGGAAAAGCCTCAACCAGGTAATTTGCCCCGACCGGGAATCAAACCCGAGCCACCCGGTTTCGCGGCCTGACGCGCTAACCGTTACTCCACAGGTGTGGACTATTCAGTACTAAAAATAAACATTGTATGTATTTCAAAACTTTAGTTTTAAATATCTATACGAAAATTACTAAATTTCAACATGAAAAAAAAATGTTTGTGCAGTACAGTATGTGTTTACATAACCTATAAACTTATTTTCCAATTATCCGGCAAAATCAATTATACTGCACTTGCTTTGTCCCACAGTTGCCGGATAAGAGAAATTCTACTGTATATTAATGCACACATTATTTAATATGAGGGAAAATTGAGAGAAATGTAATACAGTATCGAAACACTGTTTCAAAAATAAGAACCTACTAACGTAGCCTAGGAAGCAGTGCGTTTGCCTGCTGATCGGAGCTGCGCTCGGGCGTGAGTTCGATTCCCGTTTGGGCTGATTACCTGGTTGGGGTCTTCCTAGTTTCTCACAATTTTAAGGCGAATATCAGGTTATCATTGGCGAAACCTCCGCCCTATCTCGCAAATACCATCTCGCTATCACAAATTCATCGACGCTAAATAACCAAGTAGTTGATACAGCGTCGTTTAAGTAACCGAATAAATAAAAAAGAAAAAAAAATAAATCGAACCTAAGGGAGAAAAATATGGCACCAAAAAGACATTCTTCAATTGAAGTTTCATTTGGTTGTCATAAAACGTTAAACAAGAGAAAATAGAATATATTTCTCCAATTCCAATATAAAAAATTTCGTAGCGATAAAATGCAACATATATTATTTCGTGAATTTTTTCAAAGTGAATGTAAAATTCTGTATCTCTACCAATAACGTAGGTGTGTTTGTGTTACTCTTCTTGGCAGAAGTTTCATTAAAACATCGCATTTTAAGGTCGCAATCTCCCTTGTAACTCTCTCTCCGCACTGTATTTCTCATTTCACTGGGAGTTTTATGTTACAGTAAAACGTATTCTGTTACGTGTAATGTTTTCTGCAGTCAGCGTTCTAGGTCAATGCTACAGAACTTACAAGGAAAACACGTGCAAGTCTTCGTCCTGAAAGAGAATGTGACGTAAATAATGAGTCGCTTCCACTGTCTCCCACAATGTTAACCGATTCTTAAAAAATATATAAATAAAAAAGTCATCGTATCCACAGTCTCTACATTTGTAAGCTGCAAGATCACACACAGTGGCCACAAAAAAAAATAAAAAAAAAACTTTCTATTCAACTTCTTTAAACATCAAACATGCTGAAGGATCGGTGGAGCCGAGAAAAATTCTCTCCGGCGCCAGGATTCGAACCCGGGTTTTCAGCTCTATGTGCTGACGCTCTATCTACTAAGCCACACCGAATTCCAATTATTCCGATGCCGGATTGAATCCTCTCAGCTTAAGCTCTCCACCTCTTAGTTTCCCTTAAACTGAGAGGATTCAATCCGGCATCGGAATTGGAATCCAGTGTAGCTTAGTGGATAGAGCGTCAGCACGTAGAGTTTTGGTAGCATATAAGGCTTAATAATAATAATAATAATAATAATAATAATAATGATAATAATAATAACAATAATAATAACAATAATAATAACAATAATAATGATAATAATAACAATAACAATAATAATAACAATAATAGTGATAATAATAACAATAGTAATAACAATAATAATAATAATAATAATAATAATAATAATAATAATAATAATATAGATAGGTGTGGATTAATTCAGCAATTATACTGTACGTATAAATGCATTACACTATCAGAAATTGTCCTTAAATCAACTGCACGTATCTTTCGACCGTAAATAATAATAATAATAATAATAATAATAATAATAATAATAATAATAATAACAATAATAATAATAATAATAATAATAATAATGTACAAATTTTCAAGAAATAAAGCCAACCGACAAACCTCAACAATAAGAATTTGCAATTGAGATCCTAGATCGCATTAATGGTAAACCAAGATTATTATAGTCATGTTATGTTTGATAACGAGGCGATTTTACATTTGTCTGGGGGAGTTCACAGACATAATATCGGAATATATGATTCTCAAAACTGTGTATAGTCATTAAGCTTATTCGAGACAGTTCTAAAATAAATGTATGTTGTCTTATACAGTATGGTATGTAGTAACTAGGTCTTTCTTTACTATCCAGCCTACATCCACAATCTAATATATACAGTCACGAAGCTCAATACGTAGTAAACATGCATCCATAGATACTTGCTAACCACTAGGATCGCTAATATCGCGTCATTACAGACAATGAGAAATAGTACCGGCACAATCTATTGTTCCTAGCACCCTGACAACTCAAGCTTCGTGACTGTGGTACCTCCGTACTTAGGCACGATAAAAGAACACATATTTCCATAGATTGCACACAAATGCCCACATATCTTCCAACAATATGAAACACTGCCTAAGCAGGACTATCATTGTGAGTTCAACATTGGACAACACTTTCCCGGACAGTTGTATTGAACACGGCGGCATAGGAGCATGGCCTCCTCGTTCTCCGGACATTATTCAGTTAGATTTTTCTCTTTGGGGCTAAGTGAAGGACAATGTGTATTCCAGAAAGGTGACTGACTTCAACAACTTACGTGATCGAGTTGTAGAAGCAGCACCAACTATTACACCAAATATGCTACAGTGAACCTGACTGGAATTAAGTATCGTTTGGATATTGTTCGTACAGCCGAGGGTTTATGTAAAAATCCAGTAGACTGTTGATTGTTTTTATGAAATAGTTTGAGTTGTCCTTATTTCCTATGATGCCTTGTAGGAACATAAGGCAGCTACAAATTTCTTCGCTCGTAATCTGTTCATGACCAGCGCTTTGATATGAGAGCTTGACTTTTGTTTTGAGTTGTAGCCTACTTCTTAATAAATTGACAAAAATGACCTCGCACTTTCCATTTTCTTTTGAGAGGCAGTTAGAAAAAGTGAAGTTCGATAGTGCCATCCAATATTACGCAACTTCTGCAGTTCTAATATTCTAAGAAACTGCAGACCGATCTGAAAGCTTAGAAATGTGAAGATAATCGTAACATGACTTTTATTAGAAGCCTGGTAGAAAAAATTATACCCATTTTACTAATTCATGCGTTAAATCTAGAACCATTTTTCTTTCCGTACATGACTGCGTATTTAATTTCCTGTGACATAAATTTATGTAGCTAAAGAACTCGCGATTTCAGCCGCATAGACTGCTTTTATATAATTCATTCGAGCTTAGCATGCTACGTCAGAGCTCCATTGATGTGGCAACGTTATGCGGTTTCCTTCAACTTTCAGCGTCGAAGGTGTGGTGGACAGAGAGAGTCCAACAATTCACGTAGAACTGAATAAATCAAGTTCCTAGAGATCGCCCATTATAGGCTTATTTGCACTTTGAAACCATGCCAGTCTACCTATCATCAGTATCTTTATCTTCACAGTTCATCATCATCATCATCATCATCATCATGTCGACCTGGTTGGCAAGTTGAAGGTTGCGGGTTCGATCCCGGGCCAGGTCGATGGCATTAAGTGTGCTTAAATGTGACAGGCTCATGTCAGTAGATTTACTGGGATGTAAAAGAACTCCTGCGGGACAAAATTCCGGCACATCCGGCGACGCTGATATAACCACTACAGTTGCGAGCGTCGTTAAATAAAACATAACATTTAACATTCATCATCATCATCGGGTTAAATACCTCTTAAATTTGTTTCTATTTACCGTGACCTAAATTCTATTTCGAAATTGGAATGTATCTTTCTCCCGCTCCTTACTCTTTCTTCCTTTCGTTTCCTATTTCATTCTCTTTTCTCTCTCTTTCTTCCTTCCTTCTTTTCTTTCTTTCCCCCTTTCTCTCAGCATTTTCTCTCCTTTCTTTCTCCACTTTCTTTTCTCTCTCTTTTTTCAAACTGTCTTCATTTCTTTCTCTCTATCTTCCTTTCTTTCCCTCTCATTTCGCTCTTTCTTTTTTCTTCCTTTCTTTCCCTCTACAACTCTCTTCTTTTTTCCCCTCTTCCTTTCTTCTCTTCTCATTTCTCAATACTTTAATTTTCTATCCCTTTCTCTCTTCCTCTCTTTTCCTTTCTTTTCAATTATTTCTCATATGTCTCTCTTTCTCCCTCCTCTCTCTTTCTCCTTTCTCTCCCACTTTCTCCTTTATCTCTCTCTTTCTCACTTCTCTCTCTTTCTCTCTCTTCCTGTACTTCTCTCTCTCATTCTCCCTTCTCTTCCTTTTCCCACTCTTTTTCCCTTCCCTCCCTCTTTCATGTTTCTCTCCCTTTCTCGTTTCTCTTCCACTTTCCCCTTTCTCTCTTCCCTTCTGTCACTTTCTCTCTCTTCTTGTATTTCTCTCTCTCCTTTGTCTCTCTCTTCTCTCCCTCTTTCTATTTTATCTCCCTTTTTCTACTTTCTCTCCCTTTCTCCTTTCTCTTCCACTTTCCCCTTTCTCTCTTCCTTTCTGTCACTTTCTCTCTCTTCTTGTATTTCTATATCTCATTCTCTCTTCTCTCCCTCTTTCTACTTTCTCTCCCTCTCTCCTTTCTCTTCCACTTTCCCCTTTCTCTCTTCCTTTCTGTCACTTTCTCTCTCTCCCTTCTCTCTTTCTCACTTCTCTCTCTTTTCTTCCTTCTCTCTCTTTTATCTCCCACTTTCTTCCTTCTCTCCCTCTTTCTCCTTTCTCTCCCACTTTCTCCTTTCTCTCTCTTCCTTTCTGCCTCTTTCTCTCTTCCTGTATTTCTCTCTTCGCCTTCTTTCTCTCGCCTTTCTCTTTCTTCCTTTAATTCTTTCTGTCTTCCTTCCTTTCCCTCTCTCTCTTCCTTCTTTTCTCGCTTTTTATTTATTTCTAATTCTTCCTTTCTCCCCCTCTCTCCTCCTTCCTTTCTTTCTCTCACTCCCTCTCCGTGCTTTGTTCCTCTCTCCTTTCTTTCTTCGGATTCGGTGACCCAAAGTCGTGGGTGAACCACAACAATTGAAGAGGTAGATTGCAAAATGACCTAAGTACATTTTTAAGATTTTAACTTGCTTTATTAACGTTCTAATTTACCTTTTTCAAGTCTATATATAACTGTGTAAGTTTATTTAACAGACTCTCCTAAGTCTTGACTTAGTGCTTGCATATGTTCTTTCAAACGGATCTAAGGGCGTCAAATTTATTTGAACAGTTTTTGTCGTTTGTCTCATAACTTGTCATTTGGACTTCAGCCAGTTTGGAATCCAACTCTTCAATTGTGTTCTGATACTGGTGGCCATCATATTAAACAAATATTGTAATTCAACATATAATGTTTTACTTTTAAATACAGTAAAATAAGCTTTATTTAAATCTCAATGCAAGTACAATAATTGTTGGAAATTGTGGAAAACCTTGTATTATACAATAAAACACAGTTAAATGTTAAATATGCTTTCATGTTATTGATTATAAACATTTAAATACTAATTAATAACGATACTTTTACAGTTGCTCTGAAAATACTATGAAAATTTAATTAACATTATCCCAATTTTCAATAACTTCAGAAAGTTATCTTAAGCCAAGAACTAACATACAGCAATCTTTGTAATAGTAATGTTGCAGTCTGATAATTAATATATATGAATGAATGAGTTTATGTAACTTTATTGGAATATGCAACTACATTTTAGTAAATGCATGCGAACAGTACAACTGCAACATTTGCATCTCTAGCAGCTGATTCTTATTAATATTCAAGCAGATATTGAGCAACTTGTTAAAAACTTAGCAGACTCGTCCACCGTGCTAAATTAAGTTTGCTTCTATTGCTTTCCTGCTTAACGGTTCGTTAATTGATTTGCATTCCTAATCTAATTCATTTTCACTTTTAATATCTCCCGCATCGACGAGGACCAATCGAAGTGTAAGTAATGATTATTGACCGGCAAAAGTCTTCAAAATCATATATCATACCATATCATATCATATCATATCATATCATATCATATGAAGACACTGTTACAAAAACAGTCCTAGTCATTTTTAATGAAACTGAGTTAAGGACACATTTGCTACTATTGTAAATGTATATAGACTCCAAAAACGGCCCATGTCAAGTGGAATAGACACAAGGATAAAAACACCAGTTGAACGGAAATAGCTGACATATGTCATTCTTGTATTTTTTATTGTTTTCCTGAAAATAGCAATTTTGACAAGGATTGTTTTTGTAATAATGTCTTCATATCATATCATATCATATCACATCATATACTGTATACAGAGTGTTTCAAAAATACGGGGCATAATTTCAGGTATGTATTTCCCACATGTAGACAATCAAAATAGTCCATTACAACATGTGTCCGGAAATGCTTCATTTCCGAGTTACGGCCTTCACAACATTGAAATTCACCGGAACGTTTTTCTTTCCGCAGGTCGTTGTCATTACAGAAGATGTTCAAAATGTCCACCTCCTGCTTGAATACAGACCTCACATCGATGTCTCATTGACCTGCGAACACGATCCCAAACTCCAGGAGTATTGCATATGTCCTCAGAACATGCCACAATTCGATTCCGAAAGGATTCCAAATCAGGCACCGGAGACGAATAAACCAATGGTTTTAAATGGCCCCACAAGTAGAAATCGAGAGGGTTCAGCCTCCAGAATCTCCTCCTGTACTTCTGGAGTTGTAGATCTTGGTCGTCCCCTTCCCAAACCAGGAGAGTTAAATTTTCCATACTCGCACAGACGGTAATGGAGACGTACAAATGTCTTCCGATCTGGACATTGTCGCTGTGGGTACCTCTCCTGGTACAAACGACGAACCAGCGCAGCATTGCCGTCCGCCTTATCGTACATGAAGTGTATCTCTGCCAGCTCTTGATTTGAATACATATCGCACAGTCTAATCCCTACACAACACTGAATGTAACCTTCGCCTCGGAATGAACTGTCAGAGTGCCCTCTTAATGTCTCCTTTGACGGCAACGACCTGCGGAAAGAAAAACGTTCCGGTGAATTTCAATGTTGTGAAGGCCATAACTCGGAAATAAAGCATTTCCGGACACATGTTGTAATGAACTATTTTGATTGTCTACATGTGGGAAATACATACCTGAAATTATGCCCCGTATTTTTTAAACACCCTGTATTATAAAAAGGGGCCATTTTTAACAATATCAATACAAAAATACAATGCTACTATCGCTTGCAGGAATGATAAATGACTATGTTATAAGATCTGTATTTTGTACTTAGCAAAGTCGTTCATCTAATTCTTCTTCCTTTATGAATTACGAGATAATTTGATTTCAGCCACTTCTTACTACGTTTGGCTATCTCAAAACTTCCATTTGGTTTCCTATTTTAACATTTAGTATGGAAGTCTTTCTAATTTAATTCTGTTTAGTTGTTCTTTCCAGTTATGTCTGTAGTTTATGATCTTCTCTATTAGGAAAAATAATTCCAATGTTCTGTCCGACTTCTTTATTTGTGAAGCATCTAACTGGGCTTAAATATTTCACCTCGGCTGCTGCTTTTTTATTTAACGGTGTCCACCAATCAGGTTGATCCGGCGGTGTTTTGCCACCGGCAAAGCGCTGCTTCTTTCTGATTTTATTGTTTTAATACTTTTACTTTTGGATGACGTACTTAAACTACTTATTACAAATAATCAAATGATACCACTGTATCAGAGGAATGAAACGTTTACCCCTTGCTTTTAAACATGCGTCAATTCTGCTCAAAGATTGCGACAAGCTGCGTAAAGTTAATTTTGCAATCAGTAACACTGTTGTCAAATTTTTCCTCTGTTAGGGCAGGATTGGACCTTGCATATTTTTCGTCTATAAGAATACCATGTGTTCCCACTGTTTTCACTAACTTTCGTAACGGTAGAACGTGTAGCCAGGAAAATTACGGCACAATTTCCTTTTTCAAGATTTGTAAAAATGAAAATATTGAGATTAGGACACATGTTTATATGACATTTTTTGTTCAGAATGTCTTCGGAAATAAACTCAGTAAGTGGTGGTAAATCCTCGTGAATCACCCTGCATATTGAATGTTGATATGCACAAGTACCTTTCAGCACTATACTCAATTCGCTGAACTCACTAACTGCTCTGGAACTACGACACATTTCACTGGCACTATCCTGATTTCACTAACACTTCAAGAACATTTCACTGTTTTTATTTATTTTATTGGGTTATTTTACGACGCTGTATCAACATCTAGGTTATTTAGCGTCTGAATGATATGAAGGTGATAATGCCGGTGAAATGAGTCCGGGGTCCAGCACCGGTAGTTACCCAGCATTTGCTCGTGTTGGGTTTAGAGAAAACCTCGGAAAAAACCTCAACCAGGTAACTTGCCCCGACCGGGATTCGAACCCGAGCCACCTGGTTTCGCGGCCAGACGCGCTGACCGTTACTCCACAGAGTGGACCATTTCGCTGTTCAAACACATTGCACTACCACTATAAGCTATAAAACTTCACTGACACAACACACTTCACTGACAAAACACACTTCTTCACTGATACAACACTTAACAAAATATCAATTACACCCTTATTATCCCGTAGAATCGTACTCGCTATATTAATCTCAAAATCGCCAGCTAGATCCTATTGCAAGCTATTTTAGCACGTTTACTATAACTCACACCCTTTCACTGTAAATCAGTCTCTTTTCTCTGCTACTATAACTCAGAATTTGCTTGAAGCTCACTGCACTTTCACTACAACACACTGCACACCAAATATAAATCACTGAAGAATCACTATGTTTCTCTGCTTACTCACTATACTTGTAAAACAACGAAATAGTGTGCATAATATATTGTCGTCTATTAGTAAAGACCTTAAGCTTATTTTAAATAGATTTTTGGTTATTGGTAAAGACTTCAGTAAGTCTGCAGGTACAGGATTCCAGTCCCTGATAGTACGATTGAGAAAAGAAAACTTTCCAGTTTGTATGTTTTGAAGCTCATCTTCCGAACTGTATATAAAAGCTTGTTAAGCATATAATATCCTTCAAAATCCATCTAGCTTGCTTAAAATCTCATAGTATTCTAACAAAGATCTATACAAATCTGCGAACAGAGACCGACTGAAACCAATTTCATTCTGATGACAGCTTAAAGCGGGTCCATTTCCAAACAATTTTGTTCATTCATTCAAACGACAAGATAAAACACGGCACTTTATTGTTCTCGATACAGTTGATGGTGAAATAAGAATGAATTATTTATTCTACTTGACAGCTCGACGGCATTTGTTTCTTTTCTATTTTTCATCGTAATATGCTCCAGTGTGTCATACTTGCAACATGGACGATTGAAAATGTAGACTTGCAAACATGAGAAAAACATTATCCTCATCGGTCTTAAATCTTTACGTCGGAAAACACACACAGACACGTTCACTTTGGTGGCAATGTAATTAATAAAACAGACATAATAAGAACAAAATAATAAGTACAGGTCATCATTTGAGAACAAGAAACTAGCTGTGACATAACGCTTACATTTGGCTATAGTTACAGAACTAACTGGCAGCAACATGTTCACCCCATGGAAAGGACTCGCATTCCTTGTCTCATTTCTACCTACTGTCCAAGAGGGAAGAGAACACTGGGGAGACCTTTAAGAAGATGGCTTGAGAACGTAACGGCCCAATACTTGTTAGGACGGTTATAATGAACTACTGCCTACGGTAGTAGGTAGGCTGAAAATGTTTTGTGCTTGGCGGACACGCTTCATAATTCTATTTCTCTACTGGTAAGAATTTGCAACAAACGTGTAGCAAACTTACATTGCCATCAGAAAGTTTTTCCATCCAACCTTCCACAAAAGTTACCTTTTGTTGTATTATCTTAGGCCTAGATTTAGTTTTACTTCTAAGCTTAATACAAGTATCAAACTGTATCTCTTTTGGAGCATCTCCTAATGCAAATATATTTGGTTGTGGAGCACAAAATTGCGCTTTAAGTGTACTATGAAAGGATTCACAACGTTGGTTGTGTGATCTAAGAAAGAGGTAAACTCAGCCCATATTGGAGGTGGATGCTCACTTGTTAGTGTAATATAGGTATAGAGGAAGTAATCAAAGAATTGGTCCGATCGATCATCTATAGATTTGGCAGCTTTTAAGTAATTAACAGAACAATCTTCAACTTTTTGTGGAGCCAATAAAGGCAGTCCGAAAATAGTTTTTAGAAGCTGACCAACTTCAGATTCCTTAATTTTAAATCCCGCATTCAAACCTAAGAATTGAATTTTTCTCCACCAAGACTGTGCAAGATAGAACCTATAACCTTTCAGTTTGGCATTAGGGAATACATTTCAAATTTCATTGTGGATTGCTTTTTCGAAGTCAGTATAAACAACAACTAGATTAACATACTGTTTAATTGAATTGAAGGCGTAAGAATATGACGTCGCATATTGATCTGATAGTAAGAAGAACACCAAAGGTACATAGTGATTGTTTGTCACACCATGCACTGTAAAAAGTTATCCGAATAATTTAGGACATGTCCTTCAATGTACCAATAAGAAAAATAATGTTCATTCCCTTCAGAGCTTTCTAAGTTCTATTTACAGGAAAACGCAATAATATTTATTTCAGAATCATTTGTAACAACTATCTCATCCCAGTTGTTGATATTTGAACACTGCCAGTACTCTGCTACATGAGCGATTAACATCCTCGTCCCACACAGCCTTGGAACCTACCCGCGTTGTTGATATTTGAACATGGGGAACCTAGTCCCGATGTTGATATTTGGACATTGGGAACCTACTCACATTGTTGATATTTGAAAAATGAGGGACCTACTCGCTTTGTTGACATTTGAACATGGGGAACCTACTCACGTTGTTGATATTTGAAAAATGAGGAACCTACTCGCTTTGTTGATATTTGAACATGGGGAACCTACTCACATTGTTGATATTTGAAAAATGAGGAACCTACTCGCTTTGTTGATATTTGAACATGGGGAACCTACTCACATTGTTGATATTTGAAAAATGAGGAACCTACTCGCTTTGTTGATATTTGAACATGGGGAACCTACTCACATTGTTGATATTTGAAAAATGAGGAACCTACTCGCGTTGTTATTTGAACATGGGGAACCTACTCACATTGTTGATATTTGAACATGGGGAACCTACTCACATTGTTGATATTTTAACATGAGGAACCTACTCACATTATTGATATTTTAACATGGGGAACCTAATTACGTTGTTGATATTTGAACATGGGGAACCTACTGAAGTTGATATTTGAACATGGAGAACCTACTCACATTGTTGATATTTGAACATGGGGAACCTACTCACATTGTTGATATTTGAACATGGGGAACCTACTCACATTGTTGATATTTGAACATGGGGAACCTACTCACATTGTTGATATTTGAACATGGGGAACCTACTCACATTTTTGATATTTGAAAAATGAGGAACCTACTCGCGTTGTTGATATTTGAACATGGGGAACCTACTCACATTGTTGATATTTGAACATGGGGAACCTACTCACATTATTGATATTTTAACATGGGGAACCTACTCACATTGTTGATATTTTAACTTGGGGAACCTACTCGCGTTGTTGATATTTAAACATAGGAAACCTACTCACATTGTTGATATTTTAACATGAGGAACCTACTCACATTATTAATATTTTAACATGGGGAACCTACTCACATTGTTGATATTTGAACACGGGGAACCTACTCGCGTTGTTGATATTTGAACATAGTAAACCTACTCACATTGTTGATATTTTAACATGAGGAACCTACTCACATTATTGATATTTTAACATGGGGAACCTACTCACATTGTTGATATTTTAACATGGGAACCTACTCACATTGTTGATATTTTATCTTGAGGAACCTACTCGCGTTGTTGATATTTTAAAATGGGAAACCTAATCATGTTGTTGATATTTGAACATGGGGAACCTACTCACATTGTTGATATTTGAACATAGGAAACCTACTCACATTGTTGATATTTAAACATGGGAACCTACTCACATTGTTGATATTTGAACATGGGGAACCTACTCACATTGTTGATATTTTATCTTGAGGAACCTACTCGCGTTGTTGATATTTTAACATGGGAAACCTAATCATGTTGTTGATATTTGAACATGGGAAACCTAATTATGTTGTTGATATTTGAACATGGGGAACCTACTGACGTTGATATTTGAACATGGGAAACCTACTCACATTGTTGATATTTGAACATGGGGAACCTAATCATGTTGTTGATATTTGAACATGGGGAACCTACTGACGTTGATATTTGAACATGGGAAACCTACTCACATTGTTGATATTTGAACATGGGGAACCTACTCACATTGTTGATATTTGAACATGGGGAACCAACCTACCTACTCGCGTTTTTGATATTTGAACATGGAGAACCTACTCACATTGTTGATATTTGAACATGGGGAACCTACTCACATTGTTGATATTTGAACATGGGGAATCTACTCACATTGTTGATATTTGAACATGGGAAACCTACTCACATTGTTGATATTTGAACATGGGGAACCTACTCACATTGTTGATATTTGAACATGGGGAACCAACCTACCTACTCGCGTTTTTGATATTTGAACATGGAGAACCTACTCGCGTTGTTATTTGAACATGGGGAACCTACTCACTTTGTTGATATTTTGCTTGGGAACCAACTGAAGAACAGCGTTGAGTATTTGTTCTAGTCCATGCAGTGCGTATTTTATGTGTGTTATGTCGAATGATACTGCTACTGCAATGTGTGGAATGTGTTCGTTCTTTATTTTATGGACGAGATGTAGGGTAGCTTTTTCACTGTTGTTTTCCAAATCTTACGTTGTTCCTGTTGGCATAGGCTATCCAGTGAATATAAGATACCTGCAAGTCTGCAGGGAAGTAGGCTATCTAGTGATTATAAGATACCTGCAAGTCTGCAGGGAAGTACACTGCAACTGCGAAGTTAACATATAAAAGACTCGTAACTTTCAAATGCACAAAGAAGGAAATTTTCATAAAGTCCAAAGAACGAAAGCAGACATTTGAAATTATTATGGAACCAATTTTCAATAACAGACTACATAATTAAATTTAAGAAGAGTAATCATGTATTGGAATATCATAATTTGCAATGCAATAGCCCCATTCAAAGCAACCCACGCAGCATTCCCAGTGCCTTGTCATTTGGCACAATTCGAAGAGCTTACATACAATTTCTGCTGAATCCATAACTTGGTCTGTTTCTGTTGCCTAGTTACCACAGCCCGAACCCTTAGAGTTTATAGTTTCTATTGGCAGAAAATTAAATTCTCTGATGTCGTAGACGCTACGATGCGACAGACAATCCTGTTACAAGGTCTTGGTTGCATTGTGCTGATTCAGAGAGCTCTGTACGCTGGAAAATATCAGTAACAGTAACTGTACTCGATGAAAACAGATACACAAAGACTTACGTGAAGCTTTTATAACGCTCTTACTGCGATTAAAATATCTATTAAATTTCCATCAAATAAAGTGGAAAGGCAGAGCAACATCAATGCAAGAAATATTGTGATAGCCTTCTGCACAAGAGAACATCTTTAGAGGCCAGTCAGTTGAGAAAAGACGCACGCTTAATGAAGTGTGACAGTTCTTCAATAATTAAGGACACTGGAAAGTATTACACAGACCTGAAAAATAATTAAGCTCATAAAAAATGTTGTGCTATTTTATGGTTTTTTGGGGTGCTAAATCCGAATCTGAGCTCAGATTTTCTCTATCACGTATACCATTTCTCCGCAACACGCATTGGCACTTTTATTAATGTGAATGTGCGTTATTGAATTTAATATGAAAATGTGATGAAGTGAAACATGTCCTGTGACAATTTTTTAATTTTTATTTTAGAAAAACTATTAGATTGCCACAATTACAGTCGCGACGCTGTTATTCCCGGCGTGACTCCTCCTCTTTGCTTACGTCTTAGGAAGTCAAGGCTCTATAAAATCTAGGTAGGTAGTATCGTTCGCCATTTTTGTTCTTTCGTTGCCGAGCTACCAGACGAGGGATCTATTTGCACACCGTTAAACATTATCATGTCGCAGCTCCTATGATAATAAATCAAATTCAGCAAATAATTGAGCTGCAAATAACGTCCTCGTGTGCTTTCTGCGAACGCCAACGAAAGAGCTAAAATGGTGGGCGATTATATTAAGTATTTATCCAGCCTTAGGAAATGCTTTACATCTTCATCACCGAATCACAAGACACACACATTTAAATGTAGCCGACCTGCAACGTGATTGGCTGCCGGAAATTAGAGCGACGGGACTTTAACAACTCACATTTAGTTAAATGATTTATATCACCTTTTTTTTTCTTCATGATGAAGTTGCGTTTGTTGACTTTCCTCTCGTATGAGGTTCAAGAGATATTCTTTGTAGCCAGTGTATTTGTTCCCATTGACTGCTTCTGGCTAGGGTGACCAGACGTCCTCTTCTGTCCGGACATGTCCTTCTTTTTAGGCCTTTATCCTGGGTCCGGGTGGATTTTTAAAAAATCAAGAAATATCCTACTTTTCGTAACTTGTATGCCTGATATTTTGAAATTATCTGATTTGACGCCTTTTTCAAGTAACTTGCCTGTAGGTGGCAGAAGTATCAACGGATATGCCAACGATCATAATAACTCTCTTTGCTTCCCCTTGTTATGGTCGTTGCTCACAGGTAGCTAGTAAATCGAGAAATCGAGGTGCGAATGTAAATCCAAGAAGATATTTTCTGTCCTCTTTAATAATTACACCGTGCAGCATAATATTCTATTAATTGAAACTAAATAGCGTTTCTTATCGATTTTTGTGTGCTGATTACGAAAATGTAGGTTTTGCCCATCTCATCAGAATATTCCACAATTCGCAATTTTACTTTTAGTTAAGGGATGCGGGGACTGAATTTTCAAACTTACATATTTTGTGACAGATTTTCTTAAAATGTTTACTGTCAATTAACAGTATTAACAGTAATAATATTACAACATTTAAATTTAATTGGACTAATAGTTATTAAGTTATTTTTTTATATTTTATATGCAAATAATGTCAATTCATCAAACGTTACCCACTGTTTTCTAGATATGAATTACAGTCATAGAAATACTTTCACAGTGAAATATTTAGTATGTCTGATTTTATTTAATTGCATATTTTAGGAGGAGTTTGTAAACCCCATTCCCGCAATGTTAATTTGATCTACTTTAGATACACTTTTCTCAGAAACTATAGCACACTTAAGAAACTTTGCACATTTATAGTTTGGATCTTTGTGAATCTTTGTGCGTTTTTAAAGTGTGTTCGTACAAAAATTAATATTTTAAATCATTTTTTTGATAATTTTTGCTGCAATTTTAAAGTCATCTCTCTGTAAGTTGTTAGATTAATGTGAATATGAATATGAGATAGAAATTTTACATGAAATTTCTGACCCCGCCGTGAATCGAATCCGGGTCGGCTAATCTGTAGGCAGACGTGCTACCACAGAGCTAACTCGGCGGACTGGGCGTAAAATATTTTCTTTTACATTTTGTGTACGAATGGTCCCAATAATGCTTGACGAATAATGAAAGAGTATTACTTTGAAATAATTAGTACCTAATAAGTAAAATGAAATACTGTGTTCGTTTTTTGTTGTTCTGAATTACTGCAATATATATATTTTCTTCAAATACTGTATACAAATTATGTTAATAAATTATGCTTTGCGAATTATAACTGAATAAACCTAATGTTTGTGTTACAATTGTCAAATATAGACACTGACAATAATTGTGTTTTTTCCTTCTTTTAAGTGTGTTTATAATGTCCAAATGTCATTTCAATCCAACTCTAGAAACGCAGAATAGATTCTTGTACACCCCTCCAGCTAAGAACTGGTGAGAGCAACGCGTGAATGACGCAATCTGCACAGACCGGCGATCTCGCGCACATAACTGCACATTCAGTCTCATTTCTGGCATGCCTGTCTTAAATAGTAAGTTCATCCCGCTGCTGCAACCTATTTTATTTTATTTCTTTCCAGGCAATCGCGCCTCTGTACGTTTTCGACAATTCGCATTGTGGATAAACTTAATTTAATGGTTTCGAATGAATTTATACTCTCATTGCTTTCTAAGATCGTATTTTGAAATCGTAAGTTTCAGCCTTATTATGAACATTTTAGAGGGTATACGAGAAATTGTGATGTGTGAGCAGTCTATAGGATCTCAAAACAGCTCAAGGTTGAAGCGTTAATCCTATAACACTTGCTACTCCCCTTCTGGAAACAAAGTTACGTGTTCCTGAGGATATACACCGCACCTCTAGCCCAGAATAATTAATTATTATTCCTAGTCTCGCTATACAATGACGTCAGTACACCCGCACTACCTCACCGTTCAAGCATACAGAATATTTCAATATTTATTTCCACAGATCGTTGGATTGTATTATATTATTTATTACATACTATAAATTCAGGTATACGTTTCCAAGAATAACTGAATATCGAACAAGTCAGAAGAGCAAATAATTAGTTACACCTGGATACATGGTAAATATGTACTCGTAGTCTACAGGTTATATATACATAAACAAAATTTCTATTAAAAAAAAGACTGCTAGCTACATAAAAGAATTAATTTACACAGTAAAAGGCATGTGAACGTGGACAAGTTTTTACAGCATAATATTTAAATTAATAATTTCTTCTCAGAATGTTTGTTATCAGTGTGTAAAGTGGGCCTTTAAGGGGAGAGGATGTTTTTTTTTTTTTTGGTGAAAAAATGAGTAAATTAAAAAAAAAATCTTTAAAATACCCTGTGATATGTGTGGAATGAATAGCATAACATTTTGTGGGTATTTGAACCCTTTGGATGTTGAGTCGCCATTTTTAAACTTCCTGCGTTATGGATTTTTAAATCACTCGCCCACTTTTGTTGTTGTTTCCGGTAAATTAAATTTCCAAAAATTTTTTTTTCTTTAAAATACCCTTTGATATGTGTGGAATACATTGCATAACGTTTTGTGGGTATTTGTGCCCTTATCGGATGTTGAGACGTAATTTTTAAACTTCCTGCGCTATGGATTTTTAAATCACACGCCCGCTTTTATCGGTTCCAGTAACTTCATTTTTTTTGCTACATTTCCAGACAAAAATGGATATAATTTCTGAACTATTAAAGATACATGCATTAAATTTAGAACACACGTTCTTTAGACTATTAGGAAACTTTTCTCTGTAACAGAATTTTGTTAATTGATTTCATTTAAAAAAATACGTCCGTTTGTTTGCAAAAAAGGAATTCAGAAAATAGTTATTAAATTTTAATTGTTTATTTTACAAACGTAGGGACTAATATCAAAATTCTGTTACAGGTAGTTTGTAGAACATACTTTTGCAAATACATTGCAAAAAATTGTTTGAAACTATCTTTAAAAACGGTTTAAATATATCGGTTTTAGTACAATCCTGCACTGGGTATATTTTTTTTTAATTTGGGCCCCCAAATATTTTTTTTCAAAATATTTTTATTTGGTTAAGTTGCTACAGCTATGAGTTCTCTATATACAAAAAATTAATATTTTACACCAAATAGGAAAAAAGTTTTAAAAATACCATCCTACCTACTTAAATATTACACGTAACACAAATAAGTAACAAATTTAACATTTATATCTACATTTTATCCCTTATTATTCTAAAGATACTTGTAGTACTCATTGTAACAATATTTAGCATTTAAGTGTTCCCAACAGTTTTGTTGATTATAGGGTAAACTAGGGTCTGTTGGACAGTCGGGCATGTTGGACACTCTGTACTTTAACGTGTTACCAAGCCACTTGTGGCACCACATTCTGCTAGAAGTCAATGACTCGTGGCTACTTCCGTCATTGACTTCTAGCTGAATGTGGTGCCCACAAGTGGCGTGGTAACACGTTAAAGTACGGAGTGTCCAACATGCCCGACTGTCCAACAGACCCTAGTTTACCCTATGACTGGTTTAGACGGCCGTGAAATCGTGAACATGAATAAAAAGCTGCCATTCCATGGATACTTATTTCTTACTGGTTCTGAATTTAGACAGCAATGATACTGTGATCTTATAACCTCTCTAACTTGAAATATTTATTTAATGTAAATTTTTGGTAATGTAGAAAAGACATTGTATGATACCCATTCATAAAGTTATCTTTCTGGTACGAGTGTACATGTAAAGGCTTCGTTTTACGAACTTTACACTCGTGCCAAAAAGAGAACCTTGGCAAACTTGTCTCGTAAATATTATTTCTAAGAGTGGAAAATTAAAAATTTTTAGAGCTATACATCCGTACTTTAACACTTCTTAAAACAAGCTAAGGAAGCTCATTGCTTATGAAAATCACTTTTATATCTTATTATGGATTTTTGTCTTGAAAATGTACCTGGATTATTTACGTAGGATATCGTTAGGGAAAATAATTATTCACAAAACTGTCTCGGCGGCTCATTTGATAGGTCACTGGCGGACTCTCGTTTGAATCCCGGTGATGACTGGCTCATATTTGTGGAGGAAAAAGTGAAAATTCCTGCAGGTCTAGGCTGGATGTTTTTCTTATTACCGGTAAACGCGAAATGGGACTGAAAGATTCACCAAGAAGTAGGCCTACAATAGATATAGGTTTCATCACAAATATGACTGATTTATGACAGTAAATTTGTCACGAATTTTCACGAAAATTGTTCATTTCTGAGAAAAATCTTTATTTCAGCGATAGAAACGAATTAAGGGTATTTTCAATTAACCTAAAGAAATGTGTTGGTTTTGAAGATGTTAGCTACAAAATAAATGGAAGAGAAATAATTTTAGAAGGAACGGTAACATGGAATTAAGTTATTTTCTTTAATGACCTACGCCTAAAAGACCATTCGCTGACTCATTATTAAAAGGTTGTATGTAACAGTATGTTACTTTTGAGAAACAAGACGTCAAAGTTTTAGGCCATTAGTAATCGTTGCCTAACATTATTTCTTCATACTAGCGTTCTTGTCTGAAATCTAGCTAAAAATATGAATCATAAAGAGCAGTAATTCCTGAATATATATGCTTGTTAACAAATTATTTATCATCATTCCTAAATATTGGATCTGGTAACCATATATCGGTATATCTTATTTAAAACAGCAAAGATGTTTGTAATACACTATGAAAATCAAAATTTATTTAAGAATTATAGCGAATAAATGCATCGAATGATAGGTTTCCACATGTTCATTAACTTTATTCTAATAAAATGGCATAATAGGTTCATTATGGTGACATAGGGTTTCTATGCCTCTGGAGATTCAATAATTTAATTAACTTGAATTTATACACAAAACGACGACAAAAAACATGACATATATTTGCAATATATACAGTGTCATTTACGAACATCGATGGGACGTAACAATCTGTCCGCATCTGGGAGGTGTCCTTTATTGAGAGGGAGACTCCCCAATCTAACAGTAAATTTATAATAAGCATTATGTATACCTTTACGCTTTAAATGAAATGTATTACTGTAGTTTAATTCTAAATACAGAATACTACAGTAAATTCTTTGCAACTTTGAATACAGTAGATAAGACCGAAAAAGGAAAATATAGTACTGTGCCATCCAATTTTATTCTAGGTCTACAGTTATGCAGTACTGTAATTTACAGTTTTCAACTTAACCTTTACGTTCAGGTGCCATGTCTCTCGAAACAGAACAACTGATTGAAGTGAAGAGAATAATCCTACTAACCCTATCATATGTCGAATACAATTTCACGATCGCGGAAACCTTGGACCCATCAGACAGGTTAAATTTTATGACTTCGTTTATCCATCCACTTCCAGATAACAAGGGGTAGCCGGCTGGGTTAGTGGTAGCCTACGAGATCCTTATTGTCTTCTTTCAGGTTAAGGAATTCCTGTACTAAATTTTTTCATTCTTGTCTTGAAATCCAAGTTCTGTCCGCAGTCAGGAGGTAAAGCAAGCTGTAGGACTGTGTCCGTGTCTAAGAATGTCCGTAAACGAGAGTTAAATTTATCATTATTTCTATATTATTTCAGTTGGGACATTAAAATCAATCCGTATACGGGGAGTGTCCGTATCTTGGAGGTGTTCGTGAGGAGAGGTTTCACTGTATAGAGTGTTAAAAAAGTATGGAATTTTACTCCTAACTTCTTTAACTTAAAAAAGGTTTTAACAAAAGCTGTTGGACATAAATAATGCAATACGGTACCAGTGTTCGAAAAAAGGTATTTAGGCATTAAAAAAATGTGACAGTAAACTTTGTTCTTTTTTTTAAATATTAAAATTTACATATTACGAATCTCCATTAAACTTTACATATAAGACTATATAATACTATATATTCTTCGACACTCTGTATATTTGACTTGGCTTTACGAGGGTTGGATCTAGGACGTATCTATATACAGGGACATCATTTTATTTTTACTTCAATTTTTATTGTACCTGAGTTTTTTATTGTACTTCACTCCCACCCCTTCTACTAGTAAACTTCCAACCGTTCACGACACAGAGCTGAGGGCGCGTAAGCAGTACTGAGTGAGTACAGTACGTTCCAGAAATATGTTCGCGTTTTCCAGTGACGAAAGAGCTTTCAATATTGAATCATATTTTCGCACAGGTACTGTCGTCCGTTTGCCTACGTCGCATCCCGGTTTCCCCCACCTGCTTCTGTTCGCTCCTCTGTAAAGTCTCGTAGCTGGGCTATCTTAGCTCTTTTCTGAAAACATTAATTTCTGTTAGGAATTGAACGTCTACGTAATATTACACAAGTGTTTAGAATAACTTAAATAAAAGGGCCTCGTTAAGTAATTAACTGTCACGTAATCCCCCCCTTTCTACGATCCTGCGACAAAACCACTTGAACGGACAGTAGATAGCATTTCTGAGTAATTTTATCTTTTCGGATCGGTTAGAAGTGAAGATTGAATTTACAATACGTAAGGCACTCTTTTATAGAGTAGATACAGAATTATTTCAACATGAGTTACTCGTACGAAGGACGAAACTGGTAATTGGAATTAGATGCAATAGTCTATAGTGTGATAATATGCACAAAAGAACTGAAGCCTGTATCGAAATGAATGGCCACCATTTTCAAAAATGTGTTTAAATATCCATATTGTGATAATTTTCAATTTAACTTCATTCTCTATATTGTACGCTAATGTGCTGTAACTGTACAATATACACTGCATAATTAATACGTTCGAATGGATAGCTCAATTCGTGAGTAAAAACACTAAGTGTTAATATAATGCTGTATTTTGATTAAACAAAAACCTAATAAAAATTATCAAACTCAAAATTGCGATATTTCATAGTTTACATAAATGGATGAACTACTTTTCTTCCCTCCTATACCTACTCCAGTCGTGGAAGGGGTAGCAAACGGTGTTTCCTGTTTCAATCGTTAATAGAAAGGTATAGCCAGATTAATATTAAAAATGTTAGTAAAAATAAAATGATATCCCTGTACTTGGGCACCCTATATGCGATGATAGTCCAAGTCGACAGGTAGCCTGGGTAGCATTCGTGAACCCGATGCTGACAGATGAGCCATCTTGTCTCAACCCCTGATAGAGCCGGGTTCCATTGTGCGGACGAGTAGCCTGGTAAGCCCCAGGGGCCCGGAGACCCAAGTTCTTCCTGATCAGTCGAGGCTGACAGGTGGGTCATCCTGTCTCAGTGCCTGATAAAGCCGGATCTCATCCGTACTCCAGTATCTGATAAGCCTCAGAGATCCAGAGCACAAAGCCTTTTCTATATAAACATAGGAAACCCGCACTAACCGCAAGACTTCACCCCAGCATATGTTTAATATTGCAGATGATAGATGAAGTGATGGGGAGTTGGAGTGTGTTGGTTGAATGATAGAGAGAAACGGGAGTACGAGAAAAATTCTCTGTAACCTCTGCTTTGTTCACCACAAATTCCATCTCAAACACACACATATACAGGGACATCATTTTATTTTTACTTCAATTTTTATTGTACATGAGTTTTAGAATGTACTTCACTCCCACCATTTCTACTAATGAACTTCCACACGTCCACACAAAACCAAGACCGCATATGCAGTCAAAGTCGTCTGGCGGTCACAGTATATAGTACTGAGTGAGTATAGTACGTTCCAGAAATATGGTCCTATTTTCCAGAGAATAAAGTGCATTCATTATTGAATCACACTTTCGCACAGGTACTGTGTCCGTTTGGTTACGTCGCTTCTCGGTTTCCCTCACCCCCTACTGTTCGCCCCTCTGTAAAAGCTAGTGGCTGGGCTGTCTTAGCTCTTTTCTGAAAATATTTGCTGTTAGGAATTGGACGTGTATGTAATATTATAAAGTGTTTAAAATAATTTAAATAAAAGTCCTCGTTAAATAAGTAACTTTCACATAATTTCTACCCCTTCTATCACCACTTGGACGGCCGGTGATAGCATGTCTGGGTAAATTTATCTGTGCGGTTCGGGCAGAAGTGAAGATTGAATTTACTGTACGTAAGGTACTCTGTTATGGAGTAGGGACAGAATTACTTCACCAGGCGTAGGATTATGGCCCACCATGCCGAATGACTTGAGTGCTTTGCATTATTTTTTGGAGATTACTGTGAAAAACTTGTGTTTGCTAAATATCCTAAAACAATAGAAGAATTAAAGAATTAAATTTAAGAAAAAAATAATTACATTTCAGAAAATATGCTTAAAAACGTTTTCTATAATACGCACAAAGTAACTGAAGCCTGTATCGAAATGAACCATTTTTAACAATTTGTTTAAAATATCCAGATTTTGATTATTTTTCAATTAAAATGCACTCTCCATATTATATGCTAATGTACTGTAGACAGTGTACTATGCATTGCATTATGAATACGTCCGCCTGGATAGTTCAGTTAGTGAGTAAAAACACTTATTGTTAATATTGTACTGTATTTTGGAAAACGTATTATATGTCTTTCACGTGTTAAATTTTATGTTACCTTGTTAACATGTTTCGGCCTGCTATCGGCTATCATCAGAATTGGTTGTTGCTGGTCTTGTCGCCTTTTGTTTTGTTTCCCGTGGGGGTGTGTTTGTGTAGTGTAATGTGGAGTCAAAGAGTGTGTGTGTTCTGAAATTGAGTTGTGTGTTGAGAATTTCATTTGGATGTATTTTTGTGTGTTTGTGCATTTCGTATTTTTCTATTTTATTTATTTATTTATTTATTTATTTATTTATTTATTTTTGTATTTTGATTAAATAAAATCCTAACGAAAATTATTAAGCTCAAAATCGTAATAGTTCACAGTTTACGTAAAGGGATACACTATTTTTCTTCCTTCATATACCTAGTAAAATGATTTGTTTGTATTTTATACTAGTATCATCAAACTCCGGTCGTGGAAGGGGGTAACAAACAGTCTTTCTAGTTCTCAACCGTTAATCCAAATGTATAGCCAGGTTAATGTTAGAAATGTCAGTAAAACAAGATGATGTCCCGGTACATATACATATACACACCATGATTGAAAAGGGATGACGTAAAAATAAATGTCTGTAGCGCGAATGTTAAAAACGGTAACTCACCAGTCACAGAATAGAAAGAAGTAGAATGAAGAGAAATGACCTTTACTTTTGCCTGTATGTTTTTTTTTCTAATGAGCTAGCAGTTTTTCATTAATACGTTGTTGTATGCATAGTTACACTTTAGATTAATTGTTCTGTTTACAATACAACCGCATTCCAGCCCAACGGAAAAGTCAATTGTCATAGCTAAACGTGTTTTGACGTCCAGAGAAAGTCGAGCTAAGGGACAAACACATAATTTGTTCCTCGTTAAATTTTTAATTAATTTAAGTATGAGAGCAGTTCTACAAATTATATATTACTTTATTATTTTATGTTGCTATTTCTACTTATATGAAAAGCAAGAAATGCTTAGCAGTAATTTTACACTCGTACAAGAACTGTAGGCCAATTTAAAATTCTGTGTAAGGGGAAAGCATTTGCGCGTAAACAGCACTAGAAGGTGATGGATGTGGAAGTTAATGGTACAGATAAAAAGCAACGGGGGATGGGCAGAGAGAAGAGAGAGGATTGATTCGAAGTGAACCTTAGTCAGGGTTTTCCATTTTCACTTACGAAGTAAAAACAGGAGTTTAAGTAGTGGTGCAGAAAACCTTTCTCGACATTTTCACGGGAATAAACATTTTCAGAATCTCTGATAGGGAAGAAATAGTAATAGTCATGTCATCTCTCTGCATACAGCGATTACTGCGAAAACAGTCGATTTTGTTCTTGTTCAGTAGCAAATTATCCGAAAATATTGCATGAAAAAGTATTAATTTTAGGACGAAAATCGTTAGTATTTATTTGGAAACAAAAACATACAACAAAATTCCAATTTAGTCAAAGCCAACGATTTTGTCCGATTCTTTGTACTACAGTGTGGATCAAAAATCTGGAAACACCTCATTATATGACTGATACTGATATTTTGTCAATGTACAGCACGGATGAGACGATATTAGCTCCCAATCACGGTAGAAGAGCTCGACCTTGATCACGGGCGCATAGCGCATCCACTGTAACGTAGACAACAGGGATGTACATGCACATGCAGCGAATAAAGGCAGCAATTATTACAATAACTTGCGTTACTAAATTTCTGGCTATGTAATAGGGCTAATTATTCTGTTATTTAACATACATGTACATATATAAACAAATCGCAATGGGAAGGGTGTTTCAGGAACAAAAAGAGAAATGGGAAAAGTTAATTGTATGTAAACCATTTTCTTGTTAAAAGCAATTATTTATTATGTAAATACTTCACTTCATTGGTTAGGAGAAACTAATAGGGTCTACCTGCTCGACGTGTGTGATCTCCAAGTACTTTTGAGTATCTGTTGAAAAAATAATAACGACAATATTGATTGTATGATTGTGAAAACGTAGTCCTTACTCTCCAGTCGTGATTATGTAATGAGTTTTCTTAGAGTGATTTGTGAGATGCACGTAACACAAAAAAACAAATTGATTAAATTAAGATATTGAGATCTATCGTAATTTTTGGGGTAAATCATTTAAGAGGATATGTATGACTTTTAAAACTTCCACACTTTTCAGCCAAAAATTTGTGAAATTTAAACTATATAAACAGATCTATAATAATATCTGTACAAAATTTGGTGCAATTAGGTCTAATAGTTTTGAAATTATAGTTTTAAGTATATTTTATGCTCGACCATGCCGAAATGTACTAATTATACACCTGGTAGCAGTCATTTAATGCATGTCATTAAAGTACACCTACTCATTAAAGTACAGGTCTTCAGCCAATGATAACTCAGCTTACATGTGTTCAGCCAATGATAAGTCAGCTTTGTACCGTTATAAAACCGCAAGTATCGATTATTCTCGGATATGCAATCGAAAGAGAATTAGCGAAAAGTCACGGAGGCTGGAAATCCAATACTGTCGCAGAAGGTTATGTTCTGTTACTATAATAATTAGCGTTAATTGTAAATAATAATCAAATAAATTCAATTTGTCATCTCGTTTTTCAATGTCGAATTCAATAACCAAGGTTATAATATAATATTATCAAGTTTAACGGGACAACGTCAAGGTCAATGACATTATTGTTCCTCGGAAAAAACCAATACTTTCGCGTCTGCGCACATCTCACAATTCACGACCTAGAACAAGGTCACTTCCGATCTTGTCAGATACAAATAAAATGTATATATCTGAATACCGGTAATTTCAAGTTAGAAATACGGTCGAGCATAAAAAGTCGTATGAAACTCGCCTATAATGGTAATTAAGAAGCCCGTATGAAAATTATGAAACTCGCTTGCGCTCGTTTCATAAATATCCATACTCGATTCTTAATTACTATCATTATAGGCTCGTTGCATAATGTACTATTATATTGACGTTACTAAAAAAAGCTCCTTGCATCAAAGTTTTCAAAATGTTTAGTTCAAATTTGTTCAAAGTCTTGAAAATAGTTATTGGAATAAAAGTGAATTGGCTTTTTGAGCTTAGTAATAGTATAAGTTAAAGTGCAATCAAAGATAAAATATTATTTCTAAATTAAAGAAACACGTAGTCTAATAAAAGTAAATATCCAGAAACAAGCAACAAATAAAACATCAACAATACATCTAAAATAAAGAAATAAAAAGAATCTAGATACAATCTACAGACCAAATGTAAATTAATGTATCTTCGATGTCCATTCCGAAATCAATTTATTTCTCTCTTCTCCTGTATAATGCCTATATATTTTTTATGTTGCGTCTCATAATGCCGTTTTATGTAGCTTTTTTTTGCAAATGATATTTTTTTAAACAAATGCTGGACTTCATCACCATGTTCGAAGCATAAATATTGTATCTTCCACTCTTCCTTGAAACTGTTCTAAGATCTGTACATCCTTTAGCAATGTTTACAGGTAAAAGAGCTCCGCGCGCGCTGCGGGCAGAAAATAGCTCTCGCCCGCAAATATTAGTCACCATCGCAAGACTGATGTACAGTCACTGCGATGCCACAGTGAGGTTGAAACATTGGCTCATGTCTTGGGTTCATGCCCATTTGGCGAAACTCTTCGTAACAGCAGACATCACAAAATCAGGTCTGTAATCGCAACATGGCTTAAGTCCAATGGATACACTACCTATGAAGAAGTCCATGGAATAGCGGACACAGGGAGTCATCGGCGTATTGATATTATAACATTTAAACCTGGAGAGACAAAAGGTTATATTCTGGATCCGACCATCGGATTCGAGACGCATCAAAATCAACCTGAAGAGGTTAATCTAGAGAAAAAGAGAATTTATGAACCCACTAGGCCTATCCCTTATTATAAAGCATCATATAAACTGAGGGATATAGAAGTCATCGGATTAATGGTGGGCGCTAGAGGGACCATAACAAAACAATTCGTGTCATTCTGTCAAAAATTTGGAGTCCCAATAACAACAATTAAGGAAATTTCTATTATAGCTTTGAAGGGGTCTCTGCAGATTTTATGGCGACACTTGTATTTCAATTCAAATTACAGTTGAATTTTCTCAGTCTATTTTTTTATCTGTAGTTTTTTTTTTTTAATTTTCATTATGAGAAATATTATCTACTGCAAATTTTAGTTTATTGTAAACAAATTTCTTGTAAGACATTTTTAATGTCATTTTAAATGTTACTGTTTAACATTCTTTGTCTTTGGCAACCTCACCAAGTTGAGGAAGATTGAATCATATACAGGGACATCACTTTATTTTTACCAACATTTTTAACATTAACCTGACTATACTCGGAAACACTGTTGCCCCCTGCCATTACAGGAGTTTGATGTTGCTAGTGCAATATGTAAACAAATCATTTTACTAGCTATAGGAGGAGAGAAAAGTAGTGTATCAATTTATGTTGTAGGGAAATACAATATTACGATTTTCAGTTTGATCATCACTTTTACGGAATTTATCAAAATACAGCAGAGTAGTAACATTTTTTTTTTCTAAAAACTCAACTTTTCAGGCGGCTATGTTCGTTATGTAATGTCTACTTTATTTAGCATATTAATTATTGATGTTAACATACAATAAGAGAGTGCATTTAAATTGAGGGGGTCATAAGTAAAGGGCTGTAAGTGCACTTAAGTTACTTTTGAGAAAATTGGGATTAAATATTTAAGCTTTCGTAAAACCGGTGAAATTTTTATTTAAATTTTAATGTGTGATGCGATTAAAATATCCCTTTGCCACTAAAATTTTAGATACTTTAGCTTACATTGGATGCATTTAACTCATGTTATTACAAATGTCACTAGCATTCCTTTGCTTCTAGCCACCTCAATTCAAAATAAGCTAATATGCATTTTTAAACAAGTTGCTGAAAATGGTTGCCGTTCATTACAATGCAGGCTTCAATTCTTTACGTATATTATTAAAAACATTTTGAATCATATCCTCTGAAATTGAATTTATCGTTTCTTGAATATAATTTTTAGTACGATATTATTAATGTACAGTAGGTTCCTTCTTCTATAGAAAACGCAACCATATTTCTGAAACACACTATACACTGCAGTGTTTACTTCACTGCTTGAAGAATTCGAACGCAACAGCGGCCGTAAGTTTGTGTGTCTGACGGGAGCAAGAACATTAGTGAAGGGGTGAGAGTGAAGTACATTGAGAAATGCAGGTACAATAAAAATGCAAGTAAAAATAAAATGATGTCCCTGTATAAGCACAGACGAACACCAAACATTAACTTCATGCTAACGTTTATGACACACAGTTCATATTTAGTTAATTTAGAAAGACTATTACACTTTACTACGTCATACTACTTTTGATCAATAAAACGGTACCCAACGACGTGTTTCAACGAATCATGACTGTTTATCCTACAATTTTTATCACACTCTACCATTTGTTTTATCATCTTCCTAGCATTTGTTTGTTTTTATCACCTCCCTAGCATTTGTTTCTATGTTTGCCAACATTGTAGGCCTACTTTCAATAATATTACCTTTTAAAATGATTCATGTTTATTTCGTAATTCTTATTTAGAACTTTTCTATCATTTATCTTGTTTATATTATTTAGGTTATGTCATAGCTTCTGTTGTATGAGATTATGGATAGTCAAGTATCAGATATTGTTTAATATAATTGAAGTGGAATGCGACTGTTTTAATAAAAAATGAAACTGAATCAACAAAGCCTTCTTGACTAGTAATCTTAGAGTTCAATTAAGGTTGCATAGTTGGCACAACTGGTAACAAGAGAACAGCTCATCATCAAGGTCCATCGATAAGTCAGATCTTCGCACGCTGGCATATTTGCGCCAACTCTTAGGTTTGCGCTATGGTTGGGTTGTGGAAGGAATTTGTGTTTAAATTTATATATTTCATAAAATAAGTTTCCAAAACAGATATTTCGATTACTTTCGAAGAACGTTCAGCTTGACAACAGCAACCGATGGTGCAAAGATGGCGGACATTACCTTCCTCCTGTGACTCTGAATAAAGCGGTCATTCCATTCAGTTCAACTGTAAAAAACCTGGGAGTTCATTTTGAATCTAACCTTACCTGGGACACGCATATCAAACACACATGCAAGAAAGTATTTTCCACTCTTCACTCACATTGTACCATTATCCAGCTAAATTAAAGCAGACGCTTGTACAGACTCTTATTATGCCTCATTTCGATTATTGTGACGCTTTATTCAGTGATCTCAGGGTGGATTTATATCCCAGAAACTGCAACGTGTTCATAATCCGTGTGTTCGTTTCATTTGTAATGTCCGCTACTACGACCACATTTCGCCTTCTTTCGATAAATTATTGTGGCTCAGGTTAAATGAGAGGAGAAAGTTACATTCCCTTTCTCTCTTATACCGAATTTTGCACACCTATACTCCCTCCTACTTATCTGTCCGATTCCACAGTCTTTCTCGGTATCATAACTTAAATACTCGGTCACAATATAACACGCTAGAAATACCACTCCACACATCATCTCTTTATTCTTCATCTTTCACTGTTGCTACTTCTCGTCACTGGAATTCTCTGCCGTCTGAAGTCAAGGGCTGCCGAACTTTAATTTCCTTTAAATGTAAATTAGAAAAATATCTTATGATGAGTTGCCAGACCTAACGCGTTGCAAATATTTAATGGAATGTTTTCCACTGTATTTATTTTTATTCTTTTTTGTTTCTTATTTTTATTATCTAAATCCTGTTTATTTATCACTTCACGCCAATATGTATTACACTGTGTTGTTGTTTTTTCATTATTAATCTATTTTTGTGTACATTTTATTCAATTGTCGGTTTCTGGTTTAATTATGTATATCCTACTTAATTGTAATCTAATACTAATATGTATACTAATGTGTTTATTTTTATTTTTACTGTGTACATTTTTTATTGAATTATCGGCTTCTGTTTTTATGTGATTCGTATTTGATTCTAACAACATTAATATGTATTCCACTATGTTCGACAGCGAGCTGTTCGACAGCGATATCTAGCGACCTTGCTCATCATAACACACTAATTTCATCTAGCGGGATATTTGTAATGATCAGCTGGTACAATAATACATATTTTTCAAGATAGTTTAGTATTTTACTAAGTCAATTAATATTTTATTGTATTAGCGTACTTAATTTCTTCTAATCTTTATACAGGGACATCACTTTATTTTTACCAACATTTTTAACATTAACCTGGCTATACTCGGAAACACTGTTGCCCCCTTCCATTACAGGAGTTCGATGTTACTAGTGCAATATGTAAACAAATCATTTTACTAGGTATAGGAGGAGAGAAAAGTAGTGTATCCATTTATGTTGCAGGGAAATACGATATTACAATTTTCAGTTTGATCATCACTTTTACGGAATTTATCAAAATACAGTAGAGTAGTAACATTTTTTTTTTGAAAAACTCAACATTTCAGGCGGCTATGTTCGTTATGTAATGTCTACTTTATTTAGCATATTAATTATTGATGTTATCATACAATATAGAGAGTGCATTTAAATTGAGGGGGTCATAAGTAAAGGGCTGTAAGTGCACTTAGCTTCCTTCTGAAAATATAAGGTTTAAATATTTAAGCTTTCGTAAAATCGGTGAAATTTTTTATTTAAATTTTAATGTGTGATGCGATTAAAATATCCCTTTGCCACTAAAATTTTAGATACTTTTGCTTACACTGGATGCACTTAACTCATGTTATTACAAATGTCACTAGCATTCCTTTGCTTCTAGCCACCTCAATTCAAAAAAAGCTAATCTGAATTTTTAAACAAGTTGCTGAAAATTGTTGCCGTTCATTACAATGCAGGCTTGAATTCAGTACGCATATTATTAAAAACATTTTGAAGCATATTCTCTGAAATTGAATTTATCGTTTCTTGAATATAATTTTTTAGTACGATATTATTAACATTGGTTCTTTCTTCTATAGAAAACGCAACCATATTTATGAAACACACTATACACTGCAGTGTTTACTTCACTGCTTGAAGACTTCGAATGCAACAGCGGCCGTAAGTTTGTGTGTCTGACGGGAGCAAGGACATTAGTGAAGGGGTGAGAGTGAAGTACATTCAGAAATGCAGGTACAATAAAAATGCAAGTAAAAATAAAATGATATCCCTGTATAATTTCTTCTAATCGTGTAATAGTCAACTAAATCCCACTAGAGTTCTGATTTTTTCTAGATAAATCAAAACCTCTAGTGAGATTATTGTAGATAACAAATCCTACAAAAAATGGATCTCACTTGTTTTGTTATGTATATTTCACACCTTGTTTGCGCGTATAAATCCTGGTCATAATGATAACTACGAGAAGAACTTTATATTTTATCTCAGTCAGCAAGCCTCAGTAACGACAGTCTCGCACAATGCTCGGCACACGAAAATACTAAATTATATTTAACGAAGAATTTTCCTTCATGGAACAAAAAATCGATCCACAAGACTGTTATCGAGAGCATCGTCACGTACGGATGTGAGGTGTGGGAGCCGAATAAAAAACAAAATAGAATAAAGCAAGCCTTTTCGATCCAGATATCGACTTTGGGAGGGGGTCTGACACTATATCGAAGCTCCAGCAAACAAAACATTACACCATTTGTGTATATGAGTGAACGTGTGCCGAACCATTATTGAAGGCATCAAAACAAATTAAGGTTTACCAATAAACGGATCAGTGTATACGTAACGGCTGAAGTGCTGAAATTTAAATAAGGATCCATAGGTTAGAATCATGACCAGGAAATGTATGTTTTCCTATCGTTAATAAGCTACCCTGTGTTGTCTTAAGTCTATACCCGATGTCACGAGACTCTGTTCGAAGAACCTACACTATCTGGAAATGATTTTACGGTCCAAACAATCAGCACCATACACCTCCAACATTTTCCTGTAGATTTCACTCGAATTTTTTCGTTTCGCTCATAAAAAACGGACTATACCTCACTGTTCTGCCATTGCTATCTGTAAGGCAAGAGACAAATTAAATATCACCTAACCTTGAACGTCCTAACCAAAATAGTATTTCGTAAAAAATTGTTGTGCGTTTTTTTCGACGCTTCTTCGTATATCCAGTCGTTGCAGAATGCAAAATAACAGCACAAGGGTGTAATATGCAACAAGGAAACAAGAGAAGCAGGAATAGGTACCTAACTAGGTATATATCTTGGAATTCTTCCACATGTCAAATGTGACAACTTGTTCTGCAATTGAAGGGTTCAGAACCATAGTGGGCCAAGCGCCATTTATTAAAAACGGAGAAAGCATGGGTTAAAGTTAAGTGAATACCGTAGTTTAATGAAGATTGACATATCATTTAGTTTTAATGTGTTACTTTATAATACTTGCTATATGTTTCCATTGAATTATGATGATAACTTCATTTTAACCCTTGTTTACTACGATTTTAGTAAATGGCGCTTGGACCACTATGGTTCTGAACCCTTTAATTAACACTGCTATACTTCGGTTTGAAATCCGACGTGAGGCCCCAAATATTCCAGTCGACTATCTCACCACCAGAATTGCTCTTTTGCCCCTCCAAGCAACATGTATGATATCGGGCATGTCTTGAGATGGAGGGTAGTCATTTTGAAGACCTACGATAAGTACTCGTGAACATTTTTTCTCAAATGTTCCGCTGAAGAAAAGAATTCCTACTTGTCCCAGGGTGAAGTACTCGTACATATCGTAACACTTTATATCATGGTAAGAACTGTAAACCGTATTTTGAGCTGAATCGCAGCCATGAAGTCTTACAGACCACACCTTTTTTTTATTTTTAGATGTAAGTTCATGCAGAACATTAAGAACTCTCAGTAAATTTCTGGATTCGCCCATACTACACCAGAATAAATAAATAAATAAATAAATAAATAAATAAATAAATAAATAAATAAATAAATAAATAAATAAATACGTGCTACATGCCCTGCTCATCTCAAACGTCTGGATTTAATATTCCTAATTATGTCAGGTGAAGAATATAATGCATGCAATTCTGCTTTGTGTAACTTTCTCCATTTTCCTATAGCTTCATCCCTCTTAGCATATTTTCCTAAGCTTCTTATTCTCAAACACCCTTAATCTCTGTTCCTCTCTCAAAGTGAGAGTCCAAATTTCACAAAGTTACAGAATAACTTCAAACAAATTTTAAGATAGAACCGTGGCATTAGACAACCTGTAATAGTACATTATGCAATGAGCCTATAATGATAGTAATTAAGTCGCAAGTATGGATATTTATGAAACGAGCGCAAGCGAGTTTCATAATATTCATACGAGCGTTTTAATTACCATTATAGGCAAGTTTCATACGACTTTTTATGCTCGACCATATTTCTAACTTGAAATTATTCAGATGTATACATTTTATTTGTATCTGACAAGATCGGAAGTGACCTTGTTCTAGGTCGTGAATTGCGAGATGTGTGCAGACGCGAAAGTATTGATTTTTTCCGAGGAACAATAATGTCATTGACCTTGATGTAATCCCGTTAAACTTGATATAACCTTGATTATTGAATTCGACATTGAAAAACGAGATGACAAATCGAATTTATTTGAATATTATTTACAATTAACGCTAATTATTATAGTAACAGAACATAACCTTCTGCGACATTATTGGCTTTCCAGCCTCCGTGACTTTTCGCTAATTCTCTTTCGATTGCATATCCGAAAATAATCGATACTTGCGGTTTTATAACGGTACAAAGCTGACTTGTCATTGGCTGAACACCTGTAAGCTGAGTTGTCATTGGCTGAACACCTGTACTTTAATGAGTAGGTGTACTTTAATGACATGCATTAAAGGACTGCTACCAGGTGTATAATTACTACATTTCGGCATGGTCGAGCATAAAAGCTTTTTTGCTAAATTTCTCTGCTTGTTTACTTTGTAACCTGGCAAATTATAAGAGAAGGCCCATGGCCTTAATTCTGCCAGTATAAATAAATGAATGAATGAATGAATGAATGAATGAATGAATGAATGAATGAATAAATAAATAAATAAATAAATAACTAATTAAATGACTAATTAAATAAATAAATAATTAAATAACTAATTAAATAAATAAATAATTAAATAACTAATTAAATAAATAATTAAATAACTAATTAAATAAATAAATAATTAAATAACTAATTAAAGAAATAAATAATTAAATAACTAATTAAATAAATAATGAAATAATTAAATGAATAAATGAATAAATAATTAAATAAATGAATAAATGAATGAATGAATAAATGAATAAAGAAATTAATAAAGAAATAAATAAAGAAATAAATGAGCAAACGAGCAAACAAACAAACAAAGAAATAATAGTAAAATAATAATAATAATTGTTATTATATTATTATTATTATTATTATTATTATTGTTATTGTTATTATTACTACTATTAATGAAAATTGTTATGAAAATGCAACCTCTAGGATAAAGATTGGGAAGAATGTTTCGGAGGAATTTCTAGTTACAAAAGGCTTACGTCAAGGGTGTAGTTTATCCCCAACTTTATTTAAGATATATACAACAAGCTTTACAAAATTGGGAAAAGAAGCAAACTCCAAACTTTCATGCTTATGCTTACGTGATTTGCAAACAGAACACAATCGTGGAGCGCTGAAGTATACGACAGAATATGAGGAAATCGCGTCGTTGTTATGTTTCCATGGTTACCAAGTATGCTTGCGGTTATGTTTATGTTCCCATCGTGAATGATGGTATGACTTCTTGATTTTACCGTAAAGTTTATATTCTTAAGTTAATGCTTACGTTATGTTTAATTTTCATTGTGAATGAGCCTTAATGACTATAACGCCTGTACACACCCTCTCATATTTATAATTAATTACGGGGATTGGTGTCAAAGACGCGTGGAGAGAGAAAGAGAGAAGAGATCAGAAGACGCCATATTTTACAGGCTTCCAGTTCAAGTTGTCAGGCTATACCTTTATCAATGTTGGTGAATTTTTAGCTACTAATGTTATCCCCGCTTTCGCATCGAGATCTTCCGCTTCCTTCGTCAGGTGTTCTGCTTCCCAATAGTGGAGATAATCTCTCCATCTCGACATCATTTTCTCCATAACCAGCACCCTTTCGTCGCTCTCGGAGCTCATAAAGAGACGGCGTGTGTCACAGTTCACAACTCCGCACATGACTGATTACCAGACAGGGAATTTCAAGTTTAAACATTTTCATTCCCTGAACTCTATCTTGCTAGAACTTTGTAACGAGGTGAGAATTTTTTTGACCACAAATCCAATCGATGAAACGTGGAGAAAGCACAGAAGTTCGCATGATCGCAATCCTTCATTGTTTGTGGACCTCGAATTCGATTCCCTTTAAATAGGCAACCCAGTGCACATTTTACCCAAATCTTGATGAATGATAACACATTGTAATGTAGGCCCTAAACCTTCAGTGAGAGTTCAACGAACTACAAAATCTCAAATAAAGTTGAATTCCTCGTATGCGGCAACTATGGAATAAAGCCAGTGCCGGATAACTGATTTTGCCGGATAATTGGAAAATACGTTTATAGGTTATGTAAAGACACAATGTACTGCACAAACATTTTTTTTCCATGTTGAAATTTAGTAATTTTCGTATAGATATTTAAAAATAAAGTTTTGAAATACGTACAATGTTTATTTTTAGTACTGAATACGGTAATACACATTCATCAGTTCATAACAGCGCAAAAAATACTAAATGTTTTCGTAAGCTTATGACAATTTTAAATAGCGGCCATGTGACGTGAAGAGCAGTGTAGCCAACGTCGCAACTATAAAGATGAAGTAGTGCTCAATGATTTGAACCTCTTTAACATATCTCTGATGTCTTCTTGTTTATATATACTATCTATCACTCGAATGAAACTTTTACGCGCTGTAGGAACAGAGAATTTCGCACTTCCCTATTTAGACTCGTCGAACACCCCTTCGAACGGGCGAGTCCAAGTGGTAAATTTAAAGATATCGTCTCTGGGAATTGTTTGCAGGCCCAAGTGACAGCTTACCGATCTCAAGGGACATAACGGGGTTTTCTGTCTTATGTTTTCACCCGTGAACAATGTAAAGAGCAAACAATATGCGGAATGTGCGATCCACGAAAACCATCACATCTTCGACTCTTCCCTTTCGCATGAATGGCTTCTTTTTGGTTTACCCAAAGTGCCGTTGTTTTGGTATTGCCGGTTATTTGGGGCTGGATACGAGGGATTTTACTCTATTACTTCTAATCAATTTTAAAAGCATTTAAATATAATAATAATAATAATAATAATAATAATAATAATAATAATAATAATAATGAACTCTGTGATTTTCATCTTGCATTTCATAAAAAATATTGTATGCATCACGTAAATAATTTTGTGCGAGATCGTGCGTATTTTCTTGGTTTCCGCACAAAACCAATCCGCGGAAAGTCTAAAATTCCACATTCAGTATTCCCAACCTAACACACATAACAATTTCCCTCTTCTTACCGCTTAAGTAACATATTGATTTTACTGCTTTAGGCTTTTAACATATTATTTTTAGAGACGTTCAATATAGTAATAATTATAAATTGGAAACTTACCACTGCAATTTCACCTAAATTGCACTGTTAATTATTGTTTTTAAATATTTGCAAAAATTAAGTAACCTTACAACTCCACTAAAGTTACTGCGTTCGTGACGCAAGTAACATTAAGGAAGCAGTGAAAAAATCAACAAGATTCCAGACTCATCATAGACCGGGGGGGGGGAGACAGACGTATATCACGGCCTGCTGGAGTATAGTAAACACAGAAAACATTTTAAAGCAAAAATGTTGAAGATAGATATTTTTGTTTTGCAAATTTGCCGTCATTGAACACAAACCAAGATGGATATTTCATTGCAACTAATTAGAAATTCCTCTTTCAGGTATGTAATAAACGATCTTCGCACAAAATAATGTACGATACACGAGCGGTATGTTTTCTTTCAATTCTCGCAAATTAAAAAAGCTCAGCTACGTTTCGCTTTTTCAAACTTTTCCTCGAACATCAAAACTTCAACATACCGCTCTTGTAACGCATATTACTTTTACCGGAATCATTCTACTGTATATTCCGGAAACACTGGATTCTTCCTCTAAACTTTCGCTTGTCTTACTTACCATTATACATATTTCATCTGTTTTTTATGACAGATTTTTATCGTTGTAATAGTTGGTGTACTCATTCTTGTGTACATAATATGTAGGTACATACATAGTCGAATGAAGACTGATGGAACAGCAGATTTTCCAATTCGGATTTGGTGCGTGTTTTAGTAATTAGATGCATTACAGGGGAAGTAAATGAAGACGCTTGCTACGTACAGTGTACTGTACTGGAGGAGTATATATTCTCCAGCAAAGTTCGAGGAGGGTCAGAAGCGAGGCTGAGAGACTAGGTCAAAGCGGGCAGTCAAAGGCCACCACACTATGTACAGCGTAAAGTGACCTTTTATGGGACGACCAGGAGTAGTTACACATCAAGGAGTAATGCATGGACTGAACTTGACTCCGGAGAAACATTCCGATGTTGTTAACAGCTATAGCCAGCTCTTCACACTGCAGTCGTCTCTATGGTACCGTACCGTAGGCCTCTTTTCCCTGATTAACTTATTATACTACGTTCACAGAATACAATTTGTTCAAAAATTAATACTCCTTAATATTGTCAATGCTTCTGCAGAAAGTTCAATTAATGGTTCATCGTAGAGTGAATGAGCGACGCAAAAACGGAGTTTGAAAACTGAAAGCTCTGCCACTCTGTTTTCGTTTTAAATGCTGTGTTTAATGTAACCTACTAGACGTGAAATCTTGTAGTGATTGGTATGATATAATTAATAATAACAATAATAATCCGTGGCGCTACAGCCCGTGAAGGGCCTAGACCGACCAGCCGGCTGCTGGCCTCAAGCCCACATGCCGAAGCAGAGGTGGACGATCATCCAACCAGAATGGAGGTATCGTGTGGTTAGCAGGATGATCCCCCCAGCCGTTATAGCTGGTATTCGCAACCGGATTTCGCTACCTATCGTAGCTCCCCAAGTGCATCACGATGCTGGGTGGGCACCGTCCCATACACTGGCCGAAATTTCATGAGAAAATTCCTTCCCCCATGAGGACTCGAACCAGCGCGCATTCAGTAACGCGAGTCCTAAGCAGGATGCCTTAGACCACGACGCCACGGCGCGGGACATGATATAATTAGTCACAGATAAATGAGCCTTCGTGGCAATGATAAACAACAGATTTCTGTCCAAACCACGCTTTCCAACTCTAATGCAGAGAGTAACGGAAATGCGTAATTATAGGTTAACTGGCAAAACTCCGTTGTAGGAGATTACTAAACCTTACCGTTGTGCTGGACGCGGAGTCTTATTTTTCCCTCCATTAATCTGAACCATTGTCGCTACTGATTGACACGTCAGCTGACGCATCACTGCTATCAGTACGCGCTACTATTGGCTGACAATTAGGAAGGAGGAGGTGAACAGTATATTGTGTCACTATTTGAGATTGACGGATGCGCAGACCAACGGAGTTTTGTAAGTTGTCCCCCTATAGATCCTGCGTTCTACGGCATAGCTTATCTGAAAAATATACTGCTCAAAAAGTTTTTGAACCACTACGATTTTTTATAACTGCTATGGATAAGGGATCATTTTAAAATAAATATAAATACCAGATAGTATCTCGAAACAAATTATTGTTTCAATTACAAATCTTTATTGCGAACTTTATTGATTGACAGTGAAGTCAGTTAAAGGGTTCAAGTCACTTTTTCATCGAAAACGTGATTTTAAGCAATATACAGGGTGTTCCATAATTCATATTACAAACATCTAGGGGTTGTAGAGGGGACTAAGCAGATAAAGTTTTGATTAGGAACCCATGTCCGGAAATGTATCGTTTCGATGCAAAATAAGTTTAAAGATAGAATCGATTTCACATCTCCCACTTCACTAGAGACAATGAGCTCTTGCCAGTGTGCACTACAAGAGTGGTTCCACATACTGCCTAACGAGTCCCAGGTACTTGACCTTCCTGCAAGAGATATTGGTAGAGTTATGTGCAGATTTGCCACTGACACTACGTCAGTAAATCTGGTTTCAACATGATGGCGCACCTGCGCAATTCTCACTTACCGTCCGCGAACATCCCCACCAAACATTCGAGAAAACGTGGATAAACCGAGGTGATCCAATTCATTGGCCACCACGGTCGCCAGATTTAACTCTTCTCGACTTTCTCCTTTGGGGTCACATGAGAACTCCTGTAGAGTCGGAGGAAGATCTTCATTGTCTCTAGTGAAGTGGGAGATGTGAATTCGATCCGATCTTCAAATTTATTTTGCATCGAAACGATACATTTCCGGACATGGGTTCCTAATCAAACTTTATCTAAGTCCCCTCTACAATCTTTAATTTCGAGCTATATTCAGGGATGGCCAGCACTGATTCAATCGATAAAGGGAAGAGAACTTATTAAAACTGTATCCATGTTCATTTTTAGATTTGTCTGAGAAGTATAAGTGCATTATAAGAATGTAAGTTTTAATTTTAATGCTCATTTTTCACAAGTTTGATTTTTTTATTAAAAAAATATTTGCTCAACTTTTTTTTATAGAAAAGCGAACTTTTCAGATATACGCCTATTTATTTAGTAGCCTTACAGAATGTTTTTCTAAATCTAACATACCGTAAATACGTATTACTGAAGATAGTGCATTGAAAATCTTGAAAATATTCGCATGGAAATTAAGAAAATGAATTAACAAAGCAACTACTGTTACATCATAAGCAAAAGATATGTGCCCATGTGTTGTAGAAATGTCACCTCTATAGCTTCAGCAGATTTCGAGAAAATAATTAAATGTTCTGATGATTGGATGTTGCTCACAAATATCACCTTAAAATCATAATGCGATAAGTGTTTTGTTAGGAATATTAGTTAAACTTAAACCATATACAGCACTTAGATAACTTTGTACTGTAGTATTGTTTTGATTAGTTTATTGATTATTTTTATAAGGCTAAAGATACCATCAATATCAATTGCAACTTATCATGTCATACTCAATCTCTGTTTTTGGGAAATCACTTTCTTTATGATTTGTTTCATCCATTTAGTACAGTATAGTTGTACTACTATGGAATTTATGTGAATATTCCTTCTTAAGTCTTTATTATGTTATTAACATTTAAAACACAACTGCAATATTAAGAAATTGGTGTTAGTACTTTTGTTTTACAGACAATATAGATCTTATGAAACAGAAAGAAGCCATATAAAAATAACGAAATAAATTTCACGTTCTGTTTGAAATTTGTGCACCACTGTTTTCTTAATCCAACAGGCTGCTTATTCATATACACAACCCTTCCTCTTTCCATACTTAGCGCTTGATGCCCGCGCACGACGTCAAGGTCAGAAAAATGCGCTTGCTTTGACATCACTGAATTAGACCTTGCGAACTAATTCATATGTACTTTGAGCGGGATCTAGTCCGAGAATAACAGGGCTATAAACCCGGGAGCAGGTAGTGGCTCTCCAGCGACTGGTTTGTCTTCAGCTTTGATGGCGATTCGTCTCATCCACCCGGTATTATTTGAGGGACGAATGTTTTACGATGACGACAGCGACATCGACATCTGAAACAGGTGACACCACATGCTAAAACAGTGACCGGCATGTGCCGTGCTCTGTGACGTCATACCACGGAGCCGCCACGCTCTTTGCCTCGGCAATCTCTGCATACTGAGCATAGCGAGGAGAGAAGGTTCAACTGAACAGTGGTGGTACGGCGCCTATGCAATGACAGAGCGCGATCCATTCGTCTGAGGTAGTATGGGAACAGCACAATTACAATACATTTGTACGAAAACAAAATTGTACATTCGTGATAAATCAATGTAACAAAATATTTTGGTTTGTAATCAAATTTAATATACTTATAATAATATGAAATTCATAATACAGCCAGCTGCAGAAGCGTTCGCATTATGTAAATGAGGCTCCGAAACTGCTATAAATATACAAATATAGAAATAAATAATTTAAGCAGTACTACAACACTTTGTCTACACGGAAACTTGAAAGCAGTTCAAGTGTTTTTAACAGACATTTTCCTACACAATATATAGATTGAACTATATAGGCCCTAACTTGGTGAGTAGTATGCAAAGTATATTTTAACTTTTGAAACACACCATCACTTTGTGTTACTACCGTGCCCAAGTTAAATGCTTTGTCGAGATCAAACTGTGTTATGGAGTATGGAGGAATGGCGAAGTGTTTGATTTGTGGCAAGCTGTTTCAGCATGTAAAGAAATTCAATATACAATGCCATTATTCTCTATGCCACACAAATGATTATGACAAATATGGGGGAGAATATCGACAAGTACTAGTGCAGCAATTGAAAGATAAATTGTTAAGTGAAGCTAGGGAACACGCTGTCAGTGAATCAATGGTAAGCTTAAGGCTTAAGATATAGGATTTCACTAGCCATTGTAAAGAACATGCGTTCTTTTAATGACGGGGAAGTTGCCAAGAATGTTGCCATCATGACCGCAGAGTAGTTATTCCCTAGCAAAATACAGGAATGTGATTCCATCAATTTATCTCCAAGAACTGTCGCATCATTGCTGCACTGACGCCACTGAGCTGGTGCGTGATAACAGTAATACGACTCAACTGTTCGCTCTTCCAAGCTCTTGAGTCCCGACTGGCTCTTACGTCATAACTGCAGCATCTGCCGGCCAATGTGCTGAAACACGTTAACAGTGGAGGAATAGGTCACACTTCTGAAATGGACCATTTCGTGATCTGCATACAGTAGAAAGGTTCGTATACCACAAATGAAAGAATCACGCTGGAAGATACTAGGCTATATCATACGAAAATAAAAAATAACAAAGCAAAGTGTAGGCATTACGTGAAGTCCGTAAACATGTCGCATTTTCAGCCTTCCTTCCAAATCTTATACTGTGCTACCATCTGGTATTGAAGTTTCAACCTCCGATAAAGATTACGAACAAATGGGTTATCCAAGCTCACAATCCGCCACTACAGCTGATGCATATTGACTTTCCCTCTTTCGTTTCATTCCTTTGGAATCGCTATTGTCTCCAAGGGGGTTAAATGTAATACATTCCTTGTCGGGTTCAAATTGTGTACTACATCCACTTTCCCTCATAAAATTCGCTGCCCATTTCCCGCTTAGCTCCCGTAGTATCTCTCATATTTACACATACAAACAAGAATGGAGGTCACAGTGTCCCTGGCACACAAAAGGGGACTCTGCCCGTGACACGTGTCTGGCAACAGACTTTCCGTCGCAATAAATCAGCTTTGTTTTATGCAGATTGTTTTCCTCCTCGCACTTCAACGTGTAATAAATTTCCTTCGCAGTGGCTCAACTCGCAGCACTTCTACCTACAAAGTCAGCGAACATTGGTTCAAATCTCGAAAACAAGTGAATATTTATTTTCCTACCATAGGAACTGAGTGTACAGTAGTGGCAAAAAAAAAACCGGACCGACTTTTGTAGCTGATTTCAGAGCCTTGTTCACTCCAGAGCACGATAGACTGGTAATTAAGACTTTCGTGGTTCGAATCCTGCCTGGGAAGGAAACTTTATTTTGTTCCTTATTCAAATGTATTCCCAATACTTTTCGATTGCTGGTAAAATTCATGTTCTGAGACTAATAAGTTAATTAAGTAGTAAAATATCGCTGCAATCTCAAAGTATTGGGAATAAATCTTTGGTCGGCGGAAAAAGGCACATAAGTCAAAAAAATTAATTTTTCACGAGAGACTATCTTTTTAATTTACTCTTAACTGAATATAAGTATAATAATGAAATTCATGTATGTAGGTTAAAGTAAGACCCTTTTTCATTTAAAATACAAGAAATTTTATTATATCAAAAATCAGAAAAAATATTAGACTTATGTGATTAGGTACAACAGAAAGATCGACTTTTTTACTTATGTGCCTTTTCCCGCCGACCAAAGAAATTTGAATAAGGAACAAAATAAAGTTTCCTTCCCAAGCAGGATTCGAACCACGAAAGTCTTAGTTACCAGTCTATCGTGCTATGGAGTGAACAAGGCTCTGAAATTAGCTACAAGGGTCGGTCCGGTTTTTTTTGCCACTACTGTATTTCTTTAGATATCTGTACTAGCAGAATTTTTGAAGCCAGGCTTGTTTACCTCTGAACCTGAACCCGATCAGAGCACGAGATCCTTTTCATACACAAGATGAAAGTGAAATAGCCCTACAGATTTCCAGAACGAATAGCTCATGTTGTATGTAACAAAAAAGTGTAGTAACATATTGGTGGAAAATTCATAGTTTTTTTTAGAAAAAAAAGTTTTTTTTTACCAAATGTTTAACAATCTCTTATACGCTAACTATTGTGAGTAGGATCGTGAGTTTTGTCCATATCGATAGGAAGTCTAATACAAAAAAGATAATTTATCCTTATGGAGTATTTCAATAGCGTAGAAGGTTTTCGTGTATATTTAATTTTAAAAACCTCTAATTTAAAGTCACTGCACGATGCGAGCAAGTAGTCAACTCTTGCCAGAGAGCAGCTCACCTGTCGAAACACACAGAGATCGTTGACCTCTTACATCTGTATCACGAGTAGAGTGTATTAGCGGCGATGTTGCTGGACTGCTGAAACTACAAACTTCATTTCTCTATTAACCGTGCATTTAATCACAAACTGTAATATAGGTTTTCTATTCATTTACGTTTACCCTATCGTCTCTTTCAAAGATATTTCACTTCAACCCTGTATATTAGGCGAGCCCGCTTGTAAATTTGAAACATACAAAGAGACAGGAGACGGCTATAATTAAGAAGACGTTTAGAAGAAGTAATGTTTTATTTAACGACGCTATAAATAGCAGAGGTTTAGGAGTAAGTTAGTAATATATTTTATTGTATGACGCTTTAAATAGCAGAGGTTAAGTAGTAGTAATATATTTATCTAACGATCCTTAAATTTTTTTAGTAGGTTATCTTACGACGTTTTATCAACATCTTAGGTTATTTAGCGTCTGAATGTGATGAAGGTGATTATGCCGGTGAAATAAGTCTGGGGTCCAACACTGAAAGTTACCCAGCATTTGCTCATATTGGGTTGAGGGAAAAACCCGAAAAAACCTCAATCAGGTAACTTACCTCGACCGGGAATCTAACCCAGATCACCTGGTTTCGCGGCTAGACGCGCTAACCGTTACTCCCCAGGTGTGGACCGCTGCTTAAAATAGCAGAGGTTTAGGAGTAGTATTATATTTAGTTAACGATGCTTTAAATAGCAGAGGTTTAGGAGCAGTAATATATTTTATTTAACGACGCTTAAAATAGTACAGGTTCAGGAGTAGTACTATATTTAGTCAACGACGCTTTAAATAGCAGAGGTTTAGGGGTAGTATTATATTTAGCGACGCTTAAAAATAGCAGAAGTTTAGGAGTAGTAACATATTTTATTTAACGACGCTTAAAATAGCAGAGGTTTAGGAGTAGTACTATATTTAGTTAACGACGCTTTAAATAGCAGAGGTTTAGGAGTAGTAATATACTTTATTTAACGACGCTTAAAATAGCAGAGGTTTAGGAGTAGTACTATATTTAGTTAACGACGCTTAAAATAGCAGAGGTTCAGAAGTAGTACTATATTTAGTTAACGACGCTTAAAATAGCAGAGGTTTAGGAGTAGTACTATATTTTATTTAACGACTCTTAAAATAGCAGAGGTTTAGAAGTAGTACTATATTTAATTAACGACGCTTAAAATAGCAGAGGTTCAGAAGTAGTACTATATTTAATTAACGACGCTTAAAATAGCAGAGGTTCAGAAGTAGTACTATATTTAATTAACGACGCTTTAAATAGCAGAGGTTCAGAAGTAGTACTATATTTAATTAACGACGCTTTAAATAGCAGAGGTTCAGAAGTAGTAATATATTTTATTTAACGACGCTTAAAATAGCAGAGGTTTAGGAGTAGTACTACATTTAGTAAACGACGCTTTAAATAGCAGAGGTTTAGGAGTAGTAATATATTTTAGTTAACGGCGCTTAATATAGCAAAGGTTTAGGAGTAGTACTATATTTAGTTAACGACGCTTTAAATAGCAGAGGTTTAGGAGTAGTACTATATTTTATTTAACGACGCTTAAAATAGCAGAGGTTTAGGAGTAGTACTATATTTAGTTAACGACGCTTAAACTAGCAGAGGTTTAGGAGTAGTACTATATTTTATTTAACGACGCTTAAAATAGCAGAGGTTTAGGAGTAGTACTATATTTTATTTAACGACGCTTAAAGTAGTAGAGGTTTAGGAGTAGTACTATATTTTATTTAACGACGCTTTAAATAGCAGAGGTTTAGGAGTAGTAATATATTTAGTTAACGACGCTTAAAATAGCAGAGGTTTAGGGGTAGTACTATAGTTAGTTAACGACGCTTAAAATAGCAGAGGTTTAGGAGTAGTACTATATTTAGTTAACGACGCTTTAAATAGCAGAGGCTTAGGAGTAGTACTATATTTAGTTAACGACGCTTAAAATAGCAGAGGTTTAGGAGTAGTACCATATTTAGTTAACGACGCTTTAAATAGCAGAGGTTTAGGAGTAGTATTATATTTAGCTAACGATGCTTTAAATAGCAGAGGTTTAGGAGTAGTAATATATTTTATTTAGCGACGCTTAAAACAGCAGAGTTTTAGGAGTAGTAATATATTTTATTTAACGACGCTTAAAATAGCAGAGGTTTAGGAGTAGTACTATATTTAGTTAACGACGCTTTAAATAGCAGAGGTTTAGGAGTAGTAATAGATTTTATTTAACGACGCTTAAAATAGGAGAGGTTTAGGAGTAGTACTATATTTAGTTAACGACGCTTTAAATAGCAGAGGTTTAGGAGTAGTAATATATTTTATTTAACGACGCTTAAAATAGCAGAGGTTTAGGAGTATTACTATATTTAGTTAACGTTTAGTTAACGACGCTTAAAATAACAGACGTTTAGGAGGTTTAGGAATAATATATTTTATTTAACGACGCTTTAAATAGCAGAGGTTTAGGAGTAGTAATATATTTTATTTAACGACGCTTAAAATAGCAGAGGTTTAGGAGTAATATAACGACGCTAAAATAGCTTTAGGAGTAGTAATATTTTCAGTTAACGACGCTTTAAATAGCAGAGGTTTAGGAGTAGTAATATATTTTATTTAACGACGCTTAAAATAGCAGAGGTTTAGGAGTAGTATATATTTAGTTAACGACGCTTTAAATAGCAGAGGTTTAGGAGTAGTAATATATTTTATTTAACGACGCTTAAAATAGCAGAGGTTTAGGAGTAGTACTATATTTTATTTAACGACGCTTAAAATAGCAGAGGTTTAGGAGTAGTACTTTATTCAGCTAACGATTTAGCTTTAACGACGCTTTATAGCAGAGGTTTAGGAATAGTAGTAAAATAGCTATATTTTTTATTTAACGACGCTTAAAATAGCAGAGGTTTAGGAGTAGTAATATATTTTATTTAACGACGCTTAAAATAGCAGAGGTTTAGGAGTAGTAATATATTTTATTTCACGACGCTTAAAATAGCAGAGGTTTAGGAGTAGTACTATATTTAGTTAACGACGCTTTAAATAGCAGAGGTTTAGGAGTAGTATTATATTCAGCTAACGATGCTTTAAATAGCAGAGATTTAGGAGTAGTGATATATTTTATTTAAATAGAGAGGTTTAGGAGTAGTATTATATTCAGCTAACGATGCTTTAAATAGCAGAGATTTAAATATATTTTAGCAACGACGCTTTAAATAGAGAGGTTTAGGAGTAGTATATATTTTATTTAACGACGCTTAAAATAGCAGAGGTTTAGGAGTAGTACTATATTTAGTTTACGACGCTTTAAATAGCAGAGGTTTAGGAGCATTATATTTCATTTCACGACGCTTAAAATAGCAGAGGTTTAGGGGTAGTACTATATTTAGTTAACGACGCTTAAAATAGCAGAGGTTTAGGAGTAGTACTATATTTAGTTTACGACGCTTTAAATAGCAGAGGTTTAGGAGCAATATATTTCATTTAACGACGCTTAAAATAGCAGAGGTTTAGGGGTAGTACTATATTTAATTAACGACGCTTAAAATAGCAAATTTTTAGGAGTAGTACTATATTTAGTTAACGACGCTTTAAATAGCAGAGGTTTAGGAGTAGTACTATATTTAGTTTACGACGCTTTAAATAGCAGAGGTTTAGGAGCAATATATTTCATTTAACGACGCTTAAAATAGCAGAGGTTTAGGGGTAGTACTATATTTAATTAACGACGCTTAAAATAGCAGAGGTTTAGGAGTAGTACTATATTTAGTTAACGACGCTTTAAATAGCAGAGGTTTAGGAGTAGTAATATATTTTATTTAACGAGGCTTAAAATAGCAGAGGTTTAGGAGTAGTACTATATTTAGTTAACGACGCATTAAATAGCAGAGGTTTAGGAGTAGTACTATATTTAGTTAACGACGCTTAAAATAGCAGAAGTTTAGGAGTAGTACTATATTTAGTTAACGACGCTTTAAATAGCAGAGGTTTAGGAGTAGTAATATATTTTATTTAACGACGCTTAAAATAGGAGAGGTTTAGGAGTAGTACTATATTTAGTTAACGACGCTTTAAATAGCAGAGGTTTAGGAGTAGTAATATATTTTATTTAACGACGCTTAAAATAGCAGAGGTTTAGGAGTATTACTATGTTTAGTTAACGACGCTTAAAATAGCAGACGTTTAGGAGTAGTACTATATTTAGTTAACGACGCTTTAAATAGCAGAGGTTTAGGAGTAGTAATATATTTTATTTAACGACGCTTAAAATAGCAGAGGTTTAGGAGTAGTACTATATTTAGTTAACGACGCTTTAAATAGCAGAGGTTTAGGAGTAGTAATATATTTTATTTAACGACGCTTAAAATAGCAGAGGTTTAGGAGTAGTACTATATTTAGTTAACGACGCTTTAAATAGCAGAGGTTTAGGAGTAGTAATATATTTATTTAACGACGCTTAAAATAGCAGAGGTTTAGGAGTAGTACTATATTTTATTTAACGACGCTTAAAATAGCAGAGGTTTAGGAGTAGTACTTTATGTAGATAACGACGCTTTAAATAGCAGAGGTTTAGGAATAGTAATATATTTTATTTAACGACGCTTAAAATAGCGGAGGTTTAGGAGTAGTAATATATTTAGTTGACGACGCTTTAAATAACAGAGGTTTAAGAGTAGTAATATATTTTATTTAACGACGCTTAAAATAGCAGAGGTTTAGGAGTAGTACTATAATTTAGTTAACGATGCTTTAAATAGCAGAGGTTTAGGAGTAGTAATATATTTTATTTAACGACGCTTAAAATAGCAGAGGTTTTGGAGTAGTACTATATTTAGTTAACGATGCTTTAAATAGCAGAGGTTTAGGAGTAGTAATATATTTTATTTAACGACGCTTTAAATAGCAGAGGTTTAGGAGTAGTAATATATTTTATTTAACGGCGCTTTAAATAGCAGAGATTTAGGAAAAGTAATATATTTAGTTAACGATGCTTTCAATAGCAGAGGTTTAGGAGAAATAATATGTTTTATTTAACGACGCTTTAAATAGCAGACGTTTACGAGAAGTAATATTTTTATTTAACAACGCTTTAAATAGCAGAGTTTTAGAAGTAGTAATATATTTATTTAATGACGCTTTAAATAGCAGATGTTTACGAGAAGTAATATGTTTTATTTAACAACGCTTTAAATAGCAGAGGTTTAGGAGTAGTAATATATTTATTTAACGACGCTTTAAATAGCAGAGGTTTAGGAGTATTAATATGTTTTATTTAACGACGCTTTAAATAGCAGACGTTTAGGAGTAGTTATATGTTTTATTTAACGACGCTTTAAATAGCAGACGTTTAGGAGTAGTAATATATTTATTTAACGACGCTTAAAATAGCAGAGGCTTAGGCGTAGTAATATATTTTATTTGCGGCCCTTTAAAGATCAGAGGTTTAGGAGTAGTAATATATTTTATTTAACGATGATTTAAATAACAAAAGTTTAGGAGTAATAACACACAGTCTATTTTATGTAACGGCGCTTTAAATAGCTGGGGTTTAGGATTGGTAATATTTTTATTTAACGACGCTTTAAACAGCAGAGGTTTATGAGTAGTAATATATTTTACTTAACGATGCTTTAAAGAGCAGAGGTTAAGGAAGAGTAATACATTCCATTTAACGACGCTTTAAATAGCAGAAATTTAGTAGTAGTAATATATTTTATTTAACAACGCTTTAAATAGCAGAGGTTTAGTAGTAGTAATATGTTATAATTAAAGACGCTTTAAATACCATTGGTTTATGAGTAGTAATATATTTTATTTAACGACGGATTAAATAGTAGAAATTTAGGAGTAATATTATATTTTATTTAACGACGGTTTAAACAGCACAGGTTTAGTAATAATAAATTTTATTTAACTACAATAATAATTTTAGTTGTAGGTACCACTTTACTTCAGGCGCTTTTAATAGTACAAGTAACCCTTTTATTCAGTAGTAACAGTATGAGTAATAGATATTATTATTATTATTATTATTTAACGAAGCTTTATATAGCAAAGTTTATTCAGCGTGGACTTCAAACGCGTGTTAGAAATGGCCAATGAATTACGCCTGAAGCTCTCTATCTGGGACTAAGTCCCTCTACGTTCAATAAATCTACGATATGGAGTCCACAGCTTTATCCTCCCACAAACAAAGCATTTTAGTACCCTTTGAAGTCCATTACTCTCGGGCAGATTTGAACAGGTGAACCTTGAATTCAATAGGCAGTACAATAACCAAAAAACAACCAAAGATACCAGAGAGACTACCGATAATAAAATCGGTAAGTTTGAAATTCCGATAAAATTATTATTTCAATATTTAATTTCACTAAGAAGCTCGAACAGTATTGATAATAGTGTTTTTAATAATATTTGTAATACTAGCCGTACCCGTGCGCTCCGCTGCACCTGTTAGAAATAAATATAAAGTAATTACATAATTAAAATAGGATGTTTGATCCAGGGAACATTCGTGTTTGATAGAAGGATAAACCGTTTAATATGTTACTTAATTTAAATTGTATTTAAATAATTAAAATGCGGTCATTTTGGTCCAGAGAGCAATCATTTGGTGCAATGACAATTCCTTTAACATGTTTCTTACTTGTTATTACATGCAACCATAGTTTAATGAAGATTGACATATCATTTAGTTTTAATGTGTATACTTTATATTACTTGCTATATGTTTCAGAAGTTACTGTACTAACATTGTAGAAAATTATGTCCCTCTAGAGAAACTACACTTTCCAATGGTGAAATAATAATTAAATAATTAAATTAGCTTCCGATATTACTTCATACAAATGCAGAAACATTCTCTGTAGGCTGTGTTTAATAGCTTTCGATTGTTGTTGTCCAAGGCGCCTTATAGACGAAGTCATTTGTTTTTATTTCAGTACAGCGCCTTAGATGGCGTTGTTACTGTAATTTTAAAACTCATTTATATCATTAAATATCAGTCCTATCAAAATTTTGTGTAGAATAAAACTTATCGAAAATTATTTTTAAAGAAACTTTTATTATGTAACATTTTTCACGAAAATCAATAATAAGGGAGATATTTCGATTTATTTAATTCAAGCCCCCTTATAACTCCCCTTTTAAATAATGTATTTTGAATGTCATATAGCCTAAAATCTAAGTTACAACGAACTTAATTTAGATTCCAATTTTCATATAAATCGGTTCAGCCATTATCGCGTGAAAAGGTAACAAACATCCAGACAGACAGACAGACAGACAGACAGACATACAAACAAAAATTTCAAAAAAGCGATTTTCGGTTTCAGAATGGTTAATTATACATGTTTGGAAAATCTAAAATTACCAGAAAAATTTTGGCTACAGATTTATTATTAGTATAGATATAGATTATGTTGCTTACACTTGACCACCTGTTACCATTGAAGTAATACACAACGATCTAAAGAGTAAATACATACATCAAGCATAAACGGAAACAATAAGACGCAGAAAACGTATCTTATTGTGTATGCTGAAAATACAATCGAAATGTCAACGGCGAAGGATTCTTTCAGACAATCGAGAGGGTCGTTTGTTGTGTGGGAGAGCTGACAGTGGAGAAATGATATACGTGAAGGGTATAACTGATCTAGAAGGCTGTGTGTGCCTATTGCAGATAAGGGCCCGGGCAAGGATCGAAACTGCTAGCTAGACAGGGAGAACTGTCGACTTTGCTTTCATCTCCCGGCACCAGAGGCGCACTGGTATTCCATATTAACGGAGAAAGTTAAAAAAAAAAAAAAAGTGACATGGATTTCTCTGGAACTCCGAAGGACACTCCAAATGAGCTAATATTGAGTTCTATCACAATGAGCTTGGTTACGTACCTACAGCAAGTAGAGAAACAGCAAAAATCAGCTATCCATACTAACTGCAAAGGTACTTGTACACCAGCTATGTCATCCCGTTCTATTACGTGTTGTTGTTCTTCAATTTCGTTCCAGCAACAGCACGCGTTCAAACCTTATCTCTCCTGCTACCCCTCCCTTTCCTGCAGTCTTATGCTAGACGTGATAGAAGAGTACAAATTTAATACAGTGCATCACTCGACCTCATGTTAATGAGTAAAGAGCATTGAAGTCATCATCATAATATACTCAATCACTTCAATTTTTACTTTTTATTTGAAATAATGAAATAAAAATTTATTCCAGAAGTAATATCGATTTTCAGCTGTACGTATAGATATAAACAGTTATTTCGTTGAAAAAATAAATCTAATCTAAGAAATCGACTGATGGACAATCATTTATGTTCACTTTTAAGGATTGCAGCTGCTAACATAATATTACATGATAGATAATGCTAATGTAAAAATAAACGTCAAATGTCTGCAGCAAGTCCTTCAATTAAGAAAAATCAACTCCTGTAAGAAAATGTGCTTTAATATTATACACATTTTAATTTTAACAGATAAACAATGAAATGAAGGCTTAGAAAGTAATTACTTTTTCGTTTTTAAGTTTGTATTTGTGTCTACGTACAATTATTTGTTTCTTTCTCCAAATGCTTCATGACGCAATATAATTCAAATGCAGTAGCCTACATACCGTTTTCCCTTAGAAGAATATGGTATGCGGCAAAACAAACGACACTGAAATTACACTCATCTGCTGTCCACGTTTCCCTAGCAACGAAGAATTTATTTATTCTATATGGGGTGGCAACACTGGTAAAGAAACTTTGGTATAAATTGTCTAGATCATAGATCTTCATCATGATGCATCAACAATGTTATTTAATTTCGTATTATTTTTTACACGGCCTCTTGAAAGTCGTTGTTGAATATAACATACAATAATAAATAACAATTAACTGTAGAAGATTGCATTTTAATACAGGGTGCGGCATTTAACTTTTCCCATTTTAAGTTGGCAATTGTGTTCACATTGTTGGTAAAACATGTTTGCAAACACAGGGATTCGGTATAAGCAAAGCCTTGGATTTAGTTAGCCACATCCCAACACAGGGATTCGGTGTAGCAAAGCCTTTAGTTAACCATGGAACATTGGCCGGTGCAACAGCGCATTTTCTGTGTTGAACAGTTTGATTCAACCAAGTCAATTGTTGCTGTCCAGCGCGAGTTTAGGCGGATTTTTGGTGATAATCAACGTGGAGTTGCACCATCACGAAAAATAATCAGTGTGTGGGTGCGTCAGTGGCGTGAAACGGGATCGGTTCAAAACAAAGCTCGAGTTCGTCAGAAAACGGCGCGGACTCCTGATAATGTCGAACGTGTGAGAACGGCTCTGCAGAGAAGTCGTATCGTTCAGTGCGGCGTCATTTCCGGATCATGAATTTGTCGGACAGAAGTGTGCGAAGAATATTACACAATGATTTGCACTTCCATCCATATAAACTCCAGGCCGCACAAAAATTAACAGTAGTAAACAAAGCCCTGCGCGTCCAATGTTGTCAGAGAATGCTGCAATTGTTTAACACTCGCAATGACTTTCACAGCTGACTGATAATGAGTGACGAAGCAAATTTCTGTCTCAATGGTTATGTAAACAAGCAGAACTTTCGTTATTGGGCCCCACAAAATCCACGTGAAATCTTTGAACGACCACTACACAGTCCTAAGGTCGTAGTCTGGTGTGCAGTTGCAGCAGAGGGTATCATTGGTCCTTACTTTTTCGAGGACGATAATGATGCTGCGGTGACTGTGAACTCTGAGCGTTACAACATAATGTTGACAACTTTTTTCCTGCCTGAGTTGAGACGCCGTAGGCCTAACTGGAACATTCAGCGCCTGTGGTTTCAACAGGATGGAGCCACATCCCATACAGCACGTGTTTCAATGAACACACTTCGTGCTGTTTTCCCTGGCCGACTTATCTCCAGATTAGGTGACATTCAGTGGCCCTCTGTTTCTCCTGATCTCACTGCACCAGACTTCTTTTTGTGGGGGTATCTTAAGAGTAAGGTCTACGGTCTTATCCTTCATGACATCGAGGACCTTAAAACCGCGATTCGTGAAGAAATTGCTGATGTAACACTGAAACATTGCGGGGAGTAATGGCCGGTGTGCAGGGAAGATTGCAACAATGCATTGACGCCAATGGAGGACATCTTAAAGACATTATTTTCAACACATAAGATGTATTTTTTTTTCTTTTAGTTGGTTATTTAACGACGCTGTATCAACTACTGGGTTATTTAGCGTCGATGAGATTGGTGATGGCGAGATGAGGCCGAGGATTCGCCATTGATTACCTTGTATTCACATTACGGTTAGGGAAAACCTCGGAAAAAACCCAACCAGGTAATCAGCCCAAGCGGGGATCGAACCCACGCCCGAACGCAACTTCAGACCGGCAGGCAAGCGCCTTAACCGACTGAGCCACGCCGGTGGCTCATAAGATGTACTGTAATTCCAAGATTATAATGGTTATAAACTGATTAATTTCTTGTAATTTACTTGTAAACTAAATAAGTTATGGGGTTTGAAAATAGGAAACGTTAAATGCCGCACCCTGTATTATATATGAATATAATATGATCGTATTAATTTTTATTTTATGCAATCCTAGCTAATAAAACACGCTTGTTATGACGCTATAAATCGTGCACAATAGGCCTAATTCTGGCACTTGTGTTACCTAGCAACTAGTATTCCATGACATCATCACCGCCTTCACAACACAATTTTATACAACGTACTTGTAAGAAAAATCTTCAAAACAACAAAATAACACTGTCTTAGAAACAGGTACAGTTAATATGAACCATCTTCTGGGGTGGTGTGGCTCGTGGCGGGGGGGGGGTGGATTTGCTTGCTTTTTCTCCTCTGGAATTAATCTCATTCGAGATTTGCCAGTCTTATTAAGTAAACAGAAGATGCCTTTCTTGGAAATAACGAAACCACGTTTTTTGCAGGCTCCTATGATTTTCACGTAACTGTAGGTAATGTACCCCTCCCAAAAGGCTCGATTTTCTTGGGCATTGCTGTTGTTAGACACCGTGCACTCTGACTAAGAAATCACTCACTACTGGTCTGTCACCTCTCGCCACAGTTCAGCTGTCGTGTGACTCCTGGCGCACATGACGTCATTCAAAAATCGTTTTCAGAGATGGAAAACAACCCTGTATAACTACTGTAAACATGGGAAAAATATTAATGTTTTGAACGTTGAACTGCGTATTCTAGTAAGTTTGCGGCAGCACAGGCGAGCTCCAAGAGTGATGTTTTCTTCGCCTGTTGATTTGTATCGTCGAACCAAGTTTCACAAATGTCTCACCGTCAATGTTGAGCAGTCGTATAACGTATTAGACATTTTTTGTGTTGTGCACGATGTTTGAGTGCGGCAAGTGAAGCGGTAAATCCAACGAATGTGCAAATTCTTTTTATAGAAACTAGCTACTTTAAAAAAAAAAAGTAATTTCAAGTGAGGATCCACGATTACAGAAATAGGAGATTAGAAAAAATACTATTATTTTTATCTCATAAATTGGCTTCGAATATTACTACCGAAACATCTTCAACATACAGAGAGATGAGAGTGGTTCAGATTATGATATGATATTTAAGTCAACATTCTGAAATTTTCACAGTGAAATCAATATACCCTCAAGAATTAAACACATGTTTTTTTCGTCTGTAAAAATGAATTGCATTTTGTGTTCTATATTTTTTTAATTATTTTACGGTGGGTAACTATTTAAAAAATTCTATTTTTTTTTAAGGGAATTTATATACAAGGCTCTCCTTTTTCGGTGCATTGAAATCATTTTTCCATCTTCCTTTAGATTAGATTAGATTAGATTAGATTTATTTATTTAACCTGGTAGAGATAAGGCCGTCAGGCCTTCTCTGCCCCTCTACCAGGGGATTACAACTATAACATGAACAATAAGATTACAATTAATATTAAATTTACAATTACAATTACAATTACAATAAAAATTAAAGTACGACAAGAATACCTGATTAATGAAAGCTAGACATTTTATCATAGAAGTTAAGAACGAAGAATATTTTTGTATTTACTAAATTACAAATTAAACCTACAATAACAAAATTCTATAGTGATGAAATTACCGGATATTGAGATATTTTGTGGTAGATTAAAAGAACTATTTACAAGAAACCATGTCTGAACGAGTCTCAATTACTGACCAAGTGCCTAGTAAGTTTGCGTTTGAATTGAATTTTATTTCGACAGTCCCTGATGCTAGCAGGTAACGAATTCCAGAGTCTTGGCAGGGCTATTGTGAAAGAGGATGAGTATGAGGAGGTGCGATGGGATGGTATTGTTAGTATTGTTTCATGGCGAGAGCGTGTGTTCAGATTGTGGTGGGAAGAAAGGTAAGTGAAGCGAGACGACAGGTACGAAGGAATAGAAGAGTTCAAGATTTCGAAGAGAAAGAGAAGTGAATGTAAATTTCTTTTCTTATCTAGTTTAGAAGCCAACCTATTGCTTCCAGGGATGGGGTAATATGATCATATTTACGAACATTGCTTACAAAACGTACACACAAATTATGAGCACGTTGAAGTTTCATTTTGTTGTCGCTGGAAAGGTCAGTCAGTAAAATGTCAGCATAGTCAAAATGGGGAAATACAAGGGTCTGCACAAGGGACTTTTTTAAGCAAGAGGGAAGATGAACATTTATCCTTTTTAGCACATGAATAATAGAATATACTTTTCTGCAGGTTTCTGTAATTTGCATGTCCCAGTTGAGATTATTATCCATGTGAATGCCAAGATTTTTTACCGAAGAACTGAAAGGGATATGCACTGTACTTACTTTAACGGGGGAAATGTCGAGGTGCTTTACAGCGTCGGTTTGCCGTTTGTGTCCTAATATGATTGCTTGTGTCTTTCCAGGATTGATATTAAGATGGAATTTCTTTGTCCATGTCACAATCGAGTCAATGTCTTTGTTCAATTTATCTATAGCGTCATTTATTCGATCTAAGCGGGAAGAGATGTAGCATTGAAGGTCGTCAGCATACAAGTGATAGTTACAATGCCTTACATGAGATGTAATATCACTGACATATATCGTGAACAACAATGGTCCGAGTACCGAATCCTTTACATAGTAAGAAACCGTCATTGAATGAAGCCGTGTTCTTAGTTAAACCAATATTTTAAATTCTGATTGCTGCCAAACTATGAAAGATGTAAATATAGTATTACCTGAAATTCATATTTAGAACATACAAAATAACCTACTACAATATTTTTAACTTTTTTGCATGTAACGACCCAATTAAAAGTACGATTGATAAAAAATATGCTCGTGTCTATAACCTATCTTCATTTATCCTTAAGTTTGTAAGTCTTTCTGTATATAAGAACTAGGGCCTCTTCTTTTTCTAAGTTTTATAAATGACCTTGGCCCCATAATAAAAGGAATAGGTTATCCTATAGTCCTATACTATTTGCAGATGACACAAGTATCATAATTACAGACAAGAACTTTGCCACATTCAAATATAAAACAGAAACAATTCTCCTTAAAATTTATGACTGGTTTACAACCAATAAACTAGCATTAAACATTAATAAAAACTAACATAATTCAATTTAAAGCCACTTCAAATTTAATCTCTGAAACATTGGACACAACTATCAACAATATACCTCTACTAGAAACATCAACAACTAAATTTATTGGTTTGCATATTAATAATACAATAAATTGGAAAAATCATATCAATTCGCAATTAGGTCGTTACAATATATTTTGCCTATTTTCATTCCATTATGTCCTACGGAATAATATTTTGGGGAAATTCTGCAGATGGTAAAAATATATTCTTATTACAAAAAAGAGTCATTAGAATAATAGTTGGAGCAAAGGCTAGAGAATCATATAGATTATTAAAAAAAAAAATTAGAGATGCTAACCTTAACAAATCAATACATATACTCTACAATAAATTTCCTCTTTTGTAATAAAGAAAATTTTCCAATTAACTCAGCCATACATAGTATAAATACCCGCAGAAGGAATGATTTTCATACGCCTTCATCAAATTTATCATGCTTTCAAAGGGGAGTACGTTACATGGCAATAAAATTGTTCAATAGTCTTCCTGAAGACATTAAGAATCATAGCCAAAACCCTGCATTATTTAAGACAAAACTAAAAAAATTACTTAATATCTCACACTTTCTATTCTGTAGATGAATTCTTGACATTTCACGGTACTGTGTAAATATTACAATACTATTAAATGGTAAACATATTACATTGTATAAAATATTATTGTTATTAAGGTATTAATTCTGTACATATTTCAGATTTGCATTTTATATGTATTGCATTTTATTGTTAAAAGTAAGAATTGGACATGTTCTTTATTCTACGCTATAAAGCAAATGTAAGAGTATTATGGAACGAATCTGTCTGTCTGTCTATCTATCTACCTATCTACCTACCTACCTACCTATCTATCCATCCATCCATTCACCTATCTATCTATCTATCTATCTATCTATCTATCTATCTATCTATCTATCTATCTATCTATCTATCTATCTATCTATCTATCTATCTATCTATCTATCTATCTATCTATCTATCTATCTACCTACCTATCTATCTATCCACCTATCTATCCATCCATCCAATCAAATCCATCTACCTACCTATCTATCTATCTATCTATCTATCTATCTATCTATCTATCTATCTATCTATCTATCTATCTATCTATCTATCTATCTATCTATCTATCTATCTATCTATCTATCTATCTATCTATCTATCTATCTATCTATCTATCTATCTATCTATCTATCTATCTATCTATCTATCTATCTATCTATCTATCTATCTATCTATCTATCTATCTATCTATCTATCTATCTATCTATCTATCTATCTATCTATCTATCTATCTATCTATCTATCTATCTATCTATCTATCTATCTATCTATCTATCTATCTATCTATCTATCTATCTATCTATCTATCTATCTATCTATCTAAGCTGTCCTTCATCAGCAATGTGTCATAATTAGTATCACAATGTGTCTCAATTAATTTATGTCACTGTTTATGTAAAAGATAGTTCCGTCAAACATAACTTTTTAGTTTGTTTACTATATTCTTCTCTTCGTCGTCTTATCTGCACAGTGCGACACTGCGTGTTACGTGTTTCGAACCGCCTTCAAAATGAAGTTCAGCAGAGAACCTCCTCAGTTAATCCGGACATCGCTATTCGTGGAAGGGTTGACCTCAAAGCGAGGTACTTGAATACTGACGACACTAGATCCTCTATGCAGCACGTGTCAGTATTTAGACCTCAAACACAAAATTATAACATCTGCTTTGCAGGTTCACGCGTTCTTGATTCTGCAACGCCGGGTCAGACTCTATCGAAAGCCACTTTTAATGTGGGTTTTTCGTCCCGAAATGAGGTATTTTAATTAAATTCTTATCAAGTGACAGACCTTTAACAATTAACTAGAAGCAATTATGCTGAGGCATAGATGGGCAGTTTTTTAATCAGTTATTAAAAGAACTCTTATCACTAACTTGACTATGTATCGCCAAACGAAGTTATAGCGTGTTTCTCGCTGTGGGATCAAATGAAGGCCTTAGTTATCTTAAGGGGGGAAGTACACCATTAGCCTGCAAAAATTTACTGAAATTCATTTTTTTATATCTCAGCTACTAAAAAAAGCTACAGGTATCTCCGTCACGCGCCATGAAGGCACTTGGGGGGCATGGAGGTAGAGCCCCATGCTTTCCATCACCTCGGCACTGGAATGAGGTGGTGTGGTCGGTACCACGCTCCGATCGCCTTTTACGCCCCGGGAAAGACTCGGTACTCAATATTATAGGAGGCTGAGTGAACCTCTGGAAGTTTGACAACAAGAAAAATCCCGTCACCACCCGGGATCGAACCCCGGACCTTCCAGTCCGTAGCCTGCTGCTCTACCAACTGAGCTACGCGGCCGCCATATCTCAGTTATTATAAAAGCTAAATGAACAAATTTTTCATGCTTAATATACACACACATTGCACTTTATAAAACACTTACCAGAATATTAAAATAGCCAATAATTATCTGTAAAAATAAGATCAAATTTGAGTATTTTATTACAACTGTAAAGCATTTACATCATAAAATATGCAATTAATTATATCGTCGCTTTGGAAGAAGACAGTCACATTTCAAAATTGTTAATTTTGAAAAAAGCATTTTAAAAATTTGGTGTTACATAAACCCTGATTTCTCAGTTCAAAACGTAAATGCTTGATAACGGTTTTATGTGGGAAATGAAGATACTATGTAGGCCTACTATATTAGGCCTTATCCCCTGAGTAATATGATGATGATAATAATTAATCCCTTTTATAAGGCCAATTTGTAATTGGCGGTTTTCCCCCAAAATTTCGCAGATCATTTTAGGTAAATTAAAGGTAAAGCTTTAATTTTGTGACGGTTTTCTTCATAAAATGTTACATCCTTCGCAGTTAAAATTTACTGAAAATTAAAAAATGGTGATTTTTGAGTTGCGACTGTCTTCTTCCAAGGCAACGGAATATCTCCATGATTCTTTTACTGCAATGTTTTAAAGGCCTACATCAACAACATAGTCTAGTATATTTTACCTGTTCCTTCGTGAAATATTTTTTTTCTTAATCGTTACCTTCAATATTAGATTTTCAAAAATTTTTGATTATGAAAAAAAATATTTCTTGAAGGAACAGTTAAAAGATCCCATACTATGTTGTTGGTGTAGGTTCAGTAAAAGAATCTTGCAGTTATTTAATTAATTGTGTACTTTATCATGTAAATTCTTTACGACTGTAAAAAAAATTATGAAAATTTGATATTATTTTTACAAGTAATTATTAGCTGATTTAATATTCTGAGTAACGTTTTATAAAGTGCAATGTATGTATATTAAGATTATAAGTTTTGTTCATTTAGCTTTTATAGCAGCTGAGTTATAAAAAAAAAGAATTTCACTAAATTTTGCATACCAATGGTGTACCTCCCCCTTAATGTATTAAAGAGGAGCCATTACGGATAATTTCTTTGTTCATGAAAACCCCACAATGATATTAGAGGGATGAATGAAATACTTTCATAACCCAATAAAATTAAACTGATACAACTTACTGCATACAAAATGCAAATATTGAGAGAGAGAGAGAGAGAGAGAGGTAATCTTACGTACAGATCAACCTTTTTTTCATAGAATTGGAAAGTGTATTCAGGTGAACGGGCATTACTTTGAGCATTTATTTAAAAATCTAGCTTGTTTTTATAATAAAAATTTAGATGTTTATAGGCCATTATTTATCTAGTGAAACCTACCTGCTCGTCAGGGGAAGAAAAAGTGGAATGAGAAGCTTCCCTCCCTCGCTACGCTTCTATTTGTAGCTAACAAGCTCACTTATCTCCATCACAAGGTTCTTACTATATGCTACGGCTATATGAAATGTATGAAATTTTATCGATTTTTACTTTTCAAATATCTGTGAAACTAAGCAGAAAATTAAAAAAGGGTTTATGCAAAGGTTGTTTATTTTTGTACGATGAAAGAGAATAAAAAATTATAGGTTTCCATTAAAAAATAGATTGATCTTCAAATGACCTTGAAAATATTATCCAAATAGGAAAACAAATAATGAGAATTGCTTTCTCTCTTGAATTCAATTAACTTTCATTTAAAACGTTTATTTCCAAAACGCTTCGTGTTTCAGATCTTTCGCATCCGGACCCTGAACTCCGTAAGAATTTATTCGAATTTCGGATGCAGTGGCAATGATGGAAATCGTTATGATTCCGATGACAATGTATTTACGTAACTAAAAACAGTTTGTTGTCTTTCTATCACGTATAAAATCCGAACACGTTATTCATATTTTATTACTGGACGTTTACTAGTCGTTATTTGACCTTCCCAGAATGAATTATGCATTATATGTTTGTAATATCAAAAACATGGAAGCTCACACACAATGGCTTGTACTAGATCACGTCATGGAACGCTTGTACATATGCTGCCACAAGAATACAAGAGCCAAACGCTTTACAATGAGTCCATGATTACATAATAATATTGTCACATCACTGCAAGTTCGTGCTGATGAGTATTCTACTCTGTCAAAAAGTGATTGACCAAGAGTCCATCGACCATTGTTCCGCAGCAAGTCCAACAGAATGCACAAAAATGGCGTTATTACACTAAGATTTCGTAACGCGAAACCTGTTCCCAGGCTTACAATGATGGTGCAATAAAATACGCTGGAATGTGAGTATAGTTACTGTCAGGAGTTATGAGAAGATGGTGGTTATGTTCTATGGAAATTTGTAAGAAAAAAAAGCTTGGGTGTCTCGGGAGGAATGTAAAACACTTCAGGATAATGATGTTTGGGTTAATGTACATCAGTGGTCGTCAGCATTCGCTGAAATGGGCAAAGGGTATCCAGTGGGGCAGGGCATAGTTGCGCCCCACGGTCAGATAAAATGCAGCATATAAAAAAGGGTCCCTGTTTTGTGGGCATAGTTGCGCCCCGTTCCCATCAGATAGAGAAAAGGGGATGGCATAGTTGCACCCGGATGAAATAGGTAGAGAAAAAGACTCTACGGAAACTCGAGCCTCGTAATCAACCAACCTTATTGTGATTTCTTATTCGATTTAATATTCATTATCGATACCGTTAAAATGAACACCATGAAGTTGGCAGTATTTTATTAACTATTTTTCTACTGTTTATATGAACACCATGAAGTTGGCAGTACTTTATTATCTGACATATTCAAATAAGTGAGCCGTTGGAATATGGGGCCATGGCAGTCTTGACATTTTATTAGTGATTTTCACACCGTCTGTGGCGTATAGTGAGGTTAATTTAAAATGAATGTTAAGTTTAGTGAAAAGGGTAAAGAGTTAATAATTCACAATGGTTCTAAGTTTCAATTTTCGAAACCCTGTACCGTAGGGTTAAGATATCGATGTACAAACAAAAAATGCAGTTCATTTATTGTGTGTAATCAATAAAGAAGTGTTATTTTAAATAGCAATAGGCCTACCTGATTTCAATGCAGCTATCACTGTAATATTTTTAAGTAATTTATTTATTTTATGACAATCACTTTCGTGTGTACTATGCCCATCGGAGCGCAACTATGCCATGTCCCTTCTGCTACCTGATTTCTTCGGGGCGCAATTATGCCATGCCTAGGCCTCCCAATTGACCGCGGGGCGCAACTATGCCATACCGATCCAGTGCATTGTAAAATTCGTGCAGCAGGAAGAGGGATAAAGCATACCCGCCGGCAGCTACGGATGCACGATAGTGCAGTCTCTTACTCACGGGTAAGCAGGGTGCGAATTAACGGGGGGGGGATGGGGGAGTAACATCCCTGCCAAGGATAACTTCTATGCCACCCTCACCAAATATATATATATATATTTTTTTTTTTTTTTGTTTTAATACGAATATACTTTATAAAGTATAATTGGAACTGGAATTTAACTGAAGGTGCACGGATGGCCCAGCACTGCGACCTATTAAGATCTATTGCACTAACCCTCGATATGGAATGAGTTGCATGCCACAGATCTCCTACGCGCACCGACCTAACCACATGACTCCCTTAACGACCGGTCCCTACAGCCGACAGAAATCCATATACCATTCCTGCTTCGGCAAATTCCCCCAAGGCCCCCCTGTCGGTCCGAGGCGAAAATCCTCCCCCCGAGTAGGTCCGCCTCGGGTGCCATTGCAGAAGCCTTCCAACATCGCTGAACTACATTCCACGGAGGCCGGTCGAGAGAGTCAGCAGCTTCGGGAGGCCGCCTATAGAGTGATCTGAAAAACCAGAAACGGGATGATGAGGAAAGGATGATGGGGGAGGAAAGGAAGTAGTAAACAAAGAAAATAATATTGATGTATTGTCATCACCGACAAGCTGACAACAATCAATAACTTAGGAATTACACATCTTATCTTAAGCCTGCTCATGGAAATTATTATTATTATAATCAAGATGCAAGACAAGCAACTCAGTGCGACCAAGCGTTGAGCCGTATCGAATAAGGATAATAATAATTTTATGTGTGGTATTCTGTACCTAGAATTCTATCCCTCCCCTCATCAGAAATTTCAATTCGTACCCTGCGGGTAAGAGACGCTAGCCCGAGGGTGCACTGTGCTGATGACCGCTGATCTATATCTACAGGGTCCGGTAGACAGTATTGACACATTTTAAGTCTTAATAAATAATCAAATATTAGCACAACATTACACAGAGAAACATATAAATGACCACAAAGTCTGGGAGAATTGTATAGAAACAGATTAACTTATTTTTTGAAAACAACATCCTTCAAATAAATGGCCTCCATTACAATTGAGACAATTTCTTAACCTGGAAAGTACACAATTCATGTAATTCCGCAATTCTTCCTGAGACACGGCGCCGATCTCTTCTCGAATTCTTCTCTTTAGAATTTCTGTCGTAACTGGTGTAGTGTAACATTTTTTAAATTAAAATAAATCTTAAACTACTAAACTTATAAACATGACACTTAAATAAGTCATTACTGATATCAATAGGAGTGTATGTACAAAATATCAAGTCTGTAGCTTAAAAAAAAAAGAAAAGGAAAGGAAAGGAAATAGAAATTTCTCTCATCGACCCCCTTAAATCCTCTGGTTGAGGTTCTGGCTGATATGTATATCTACTAGAGAGGATCGGAAAGTAACGCACAATTTTTTTACGGTATACTATTTTGATTAGGACGTTAAAAGTTTGCAGATAGTTAGTTTAAATCTTGCGCCACAGATACAAATGCCTCTATTAGATGTCACCATGGCGGAACGAGCGGTAACTACTGAGTAAAGATGGAACGTGTGCTAGTATCATCTACTTGTGAAGAGCAGCAAGGTGTAGTCTGTTTTTTCTGAGCAAAACAAAAAGGTCCGAGTGAAATCCACAGGGAAATATTTGAGGTGTGTGGTGCTGATTGTTTGGGCCTTAGCAACATCTCTAAGTGGTGCAGGTTCTTTGAAGAGGGTCGAGTAAATCTTACCGACGAAGCACGTTCCGGCCGACCAGTGACCGCTGCAACACCACCCAATGTCAGAGGCATTGAGACGGCAGTCATCCACCCTACAGTCCAGACCTCACACCGTCTTTCACCTCTTCGGAACAATGAAACAATTTTAGAAGGCCAACGCTTTGGTTCGGATGAAGAAGTGAAATCAGTCGTGCGCAGGTGGTTATACGCCCAGAAAACGGAGTTTTATGAACGAGATGTACTGAATCTGGTGTCACGATAAGGAAGTGTATCGAGAGACTTAGTTCTTGTGTTGAAAAATAGATAAAACCTGTAGCTTATCTTATTAAATATGTTGCCACAAAAAATTGTTGTGCATTACTTTTCGATCCTCGCTCGTGTTATCAGGCAGTACACCTCACTTGACGATATGTGTCAGAGGAAGAACAATTTTGTTTGTATGCATCTGAAGTCTGTATGCATCTGGTAGCAAAATTGGGAGTGTCTTGGTTTTGCAAAAGAAAGCCATTAGAATTCTATGTCAATCAAACTATCTTCAACAGTGTCGACCTCTTTTCAAACAATCACAGATATTAACTGTCATAAATTTATATATGTACATAATTATATAATAAGCTTCCCAGTCAATATTATAAGCAGGGAAAGGATTTATATGTAAATACATATTTACTTATAAAGCTAATATAATTTATATTTTGCATTATCTTTATGTTTCACAATGTGTAGGGTTGAAAAATCCTACTTTTATTTTCCATATTTTTCCATATTTTAGAGTTTATTACATATTTTCGTTAATTTCCATATATTTTCCATATTTCATATAAAACAGTCCATATTATATTAGGTTTAACAATAAAACAAAACAAAATTCCATTAACTTTTAAAAATACATTTCAACAATAGAGATTTAAACACATGTTCAGTAATCCCTTTAACATCAGAGTTATTTGAAAATTAGCAGTCCTATCAACAATGGAAGTAAGTTACAAAACTGTATTAATTTAATTTAAAATTTTTAACAGACTTCAGTTGTGCAGCTCAACAGTTAAATGCCAGTCAGAGTACACATAGGTTCAGTTTTGTAAATCATACTATAAAGACGGTAAATATGCCAAAAGTACGTCATTCAGTCAATTTAAAATCAAAACTAACAAGTTACATTTCAGAATTTAAAGAAGATGGTTTATCAACTGACAATAAAATATTATTTTGTAATTTGTGTCAGTGTGCAGTATCATCTACACAAAAAGTTCCTGGTGCAACAACACATTACAACTAGTAAACATCAGGCCAACAAACAACTAAATTCCAAGCAGAGACAATTGTTTTTAACACAACCAACAACATCGAATGTAAGATCTGAGTTTAACATCGACCTGTGCCGTTCTCTCATCTCTGCTGATATTCCTCTCTACAAACTAAAGAATAAGGTCTTCAGGGAATTCCTTGAAAAATATACTCAACATACAATCCCGGATGAGTCAACACTTAGGAAGACGTATGCTCCATCCATCTACGATGAGACAATACAGAAGATAAGAGATGAAATTAAAGATAGTTCAATTTGGGTTTCCATTGATGAGACTCCCGACAAAGAAGGTAGACTTGTTGGTAATGTAGTTATCGGTTTGTTAAGTGAACAATATTCTGAACGAATTCTTTTACATTGTGATGTTCTAGAAAAGTGCAATAACAAAACTATAGTTAAACTGTTCAACGAAGCTATGGGTATCCTGTGGCCAAAGGGTATTATGTACGATAATGTGTTATTCTTTATTAGCGATGCTGCCCCTTATATGGTCAAAGCTGGACAAGCATTATCTGTTGTATATCCTAAATTGACTCATTTTACTTGTGTGGCGCATGCATTTCATCGTGTGGCAGAAGTGGTCAGAGACAATTTCCCTAAAGTAGATTTGTTGATTTCATCAGTGAAAAAGTATTTCTCAAAGCTCCCAGTAGAGTTAACGTGTTGAAAGAAATGTACCCTGAAATTCCATTGCCACCAAAGCCAATTTTAACTAGATGGGGTACATGGCTAGAAGCAGTTGAATATTATGCCGAACATATAGACTCTATTAACAATGTTCTCCTTGCATTGGACTCTGAAGATGCAGTCTCAATTGATACTGCGAAAACAGTTACCTGTGACATAAGTGTGAAGAATGACTTAGCTCACATTCAGCATACATTTTCATGCATCATAAAAACGCTCAAAAGTCTCCAAAATAGGCACCTTTCACTATCTGAAAGTTTTTAAATTATAAATAGTACTGTGGAACAACTGAATCGTGGTAGAGGTAAAGTTGCAGATGCAGTAAGAGCTAAGGTGGACACTGTACTTTCAAAAACCCTGGATATGAAGAACTACAAAAGGTTGTTGCTGTGATGAGTGGTGAATCAACAGTGAAGATTAACTTGGACTTATCCCCAGCAGACATTGTGAAATTGAATTATGTACCAGTTACTTCTTGTGACGTCGAACGCTCTTTTAGTCAGTATAAATCTATCCTCAGAGACAATAGAAGAAGATTCACTTTTCAGCACTTGAAAGAAATGTTTGTAACCTATTGTTATGGTAACAGACAATAAAAATTGTGTTTTGTTGAAACTACATTGGAAGATAAGGTACGTCCATTATATTTTTTGTTTAGTTTGATTAAAATGTACCAATATTTAACGTACATAGTCATTTTTTTATAATTTTAAGTCCATATTTAATTCCATATTTTGGTAAAAATCCATATTTAATTCCATATTTTGGTAAAAATAACTACATATATATTTACATATTTCATATATTTTTAGTCCATATAAATCCGTTCCCTGATTATAAGTTACCAATCAATAGTTTCAAAGCTAGATTTTATAATTGGCTTTTAATTAATCCTTTCTACTCTGTAGATGAGTTTAACATAAATTCATACGAAATTGTTTTTTAATAAATATAGTTATTTACATTTAGTTACAAATATTACATTAAGAGTGAAGTGTTTTCATTAATTTTAGAGTTTCAAAATGTTTTGTGTTTTCATTCTAATTAAACTTTACTGTTTTCAACTATATGTGTATTTTCAAATGTAAGTTTTTTCCCTCCTTCTGTATTGTGACGAGGCTCATTACTGAATGTTTAATGGGTTAATAAATTTAATTTAATTTAATTGAACTTATTAGTATAATATGTAGCTAGTCGGCGATGTATGCAATGGAGGGGGAAAGGAACTGGCCATCTACCCTATTATCTCCTGGCCTAGTTGTCTCGTAAGTGGTGCCTTCTTGTTATCACTTGTGAGGTTCAGAGCAGTCTTCGGACAGTAGACTAAAGAACAACAACCCCCTTAAATGACATGATTTTACATCGAGCGTCCTATATCCACGACAAACCCTTTCTAATGAAGGCATTACGAGCTCTTAATTATTATCGGTTTGGTTTGAGCCGTGAACCTCAGACAACTAACAAACCATCTGGAACTACTGTGGACGCGAGAAATAAAAAATTTCGAAAGTGCTATATAAAAGTCAACAATCTAAGTAACAAGTTCGCTTGTGAAACATTTTCGTCGGTTTCCCTATTGAAAAGCGTTTTAGTAGCCGGATGGTGTTCTAAACAGCGGACATCCGCTGCATGCTGTGTAGAAAATGCACTACATTCCGCTGCTTGAACTACGAGGAAATGAACTGTCAGGACAAAATATCAGCCCTCAAGCACATAAAAACATTTCTAGTTTCTCAGTCTCCACTCCCAATCAAAAATGTTCATATACGACTTCATAACAGTCTTTAGATATATATTGTGGACTAGCCGTACCCGTGCGCTCCGCTGCACCCGTTAGAAATAATTATAGAGTAATTACATAATTAAAATAGGACATTTCATCCAGGGAACATTCGTGTTTGATATAAGGATAAATCGTTTATTATGTTACTTAATTTAAATTGTATTAAAAAATTAAAATGCCATCATTTTGATCCAGAGACCACTCATTTGGTCATAAAAATTATTTTAGGAAATACAGGAAACGAATGCCTATCAAGTTTTCTGTGCATAAGAAGCTATTTTAATCTTACCTGTCCTCGATTCACTCAGAAGTTACTGTAATAACATTATAGCATTATGTCCATCTAGAGAAACTACACTTTCCAATGGTGAAATAATAATTAATTATACAAATCAGTTAATTTAGCTTCCGATATTACTTCATACAAACACAGAAACATTCTCTGTAGGCTATGATTCATAGCTTTCGATTGTTGTTGTCCAAGGCCCCTTATAGACGAAGTCATTTGTTTTTTATTTCATTACACCGCCTTAGATGGCGTTGTTATTGTAATTTTGAAACTCATTTAGCCTATCTCATTAAATATCAGTTCTATCAAAATTTTGCATGGAATAAAACTTATCGTAAATTATTTTTAAACAAACTTTTGTCATGTAATATTTTTCATGAGAACTAATAATAAGAGAGATATTTCGATTTATTTAATTCAAGCCCCCTTATAATCTCTCTTTAATAAAATATTTTGAATGCCATATAGCCTAAATTCTAAGTTACAACGAACTTAATTCATATTCCAATTTTCATATAAATCGGTTCAGCCATTATCGCGTGAAATGGTAACAAATATCCAGACAGACATACAAACAAAAATTTCAAAAAAGCTATTTTCAGTTTCCGAGCGGTTAATTATATATGTTAGGACCAATTATTTTTGGAAAATCGAAAATTACCAGAACAATTTCTGCTACAGATTTATTATTAGTGTAGATATAAAAGTAGTGTAAGGCCAGAGAACGAGAAAAAACAAACGAAGGGCAAAGGAGTGACAATATCGACCATCTGACTGAAACATAAAATTCCCACGCATTGTAACGTAGAAAATGCTACGAGTTTCTCCCACTCTGTATTTATTCTCTGTCTGTTGTTTCTTTGTTTGCAAACATTTCAAACTGCAAATTCTTTACGGTACTACAAAACATGCTTTGCGATCGTCATATGTTTACTTTGTACATATACAACTGAAAATGGCGGCTCCGTTCAAACTGTTTGCTGAAGCTAACATTCATGAAATAGAATTTAGTAAGTCAATTAATATTTTGTTGTATTAGAATACTTTATTTCTTCTAATCTTTATATACTTTCTAAGCGTGTAATAGTCAATTAAATCCCACTCGAGTTTTGATTTTCTCTAGATAAATCAAATCCTCTAGTATAATTTCAAGGGAAAGATTGTTCCTGGGCTGGGTATCGATTCCGGGACCTCTGGCTGAACACACCAGCGCTCTACCGACTGAGCTACCCAGGAACTCACCCGACACCCTCTCAATTTTTCCTCTTACATCCACACAATTCGAGTGTGGCTGATGAAACGTCAGAGACCCACATCGAGTGCACACAAACTCTGTATGACTTGGAATTGTGGTTTTCTGCTAACGTACCTACAGTGACATAGCTATATATTATGCAAATCTAGTTTATCATGTTAAGCTCTCCGTAAAGCAGACTTCAATAATTTCAATGGAAAAATTGTTCCTGGGTATCGATCCCGGGACCTCTAGTTGAACACACCAGAGCTCTACCGACTGAGCTACCCAGGAACTCCACCCGACACAGTCTCAATTTTTCCCCTCTAGTGTTGATAATGTTCTACTTTGGTTCGCGTGTCATATACTTATGGAATCGAACCTATCGTAAATCAAAATTTTATTTACTCGAAAAATAAATGTTTCTCTACTCCTGAACTATCATCACTTGGCTACTTTCGTAATCCTGTGAAAACAGACGCGCTATTTGGCTACAAATTCTCTGTACGATAAAACATGATTTATTACTCCGTTGGTGTAAGAAACGCCGACACTAAGGCTTAAGCTGATTACTGTGGTTATTTCACGATCTTCCTCGAAATTTAATGACGTTCTTCGATGTTGAGAGTGGGGAAATGTTCTGCCTGTGATTCATCTTCCGGGGTTTTTGTTATCTTCAAAATACGCAGCTAACATGATAAATGATTCCCTGAAAATGAGTCCTTTATCATTTAGTGGGTATCAATGGAGGTTTTTTTTCCTAACTAACACAGAATTTAATAGCGGCCCTTGTAACTAATTTTAATATCCGTGTTGATTAACATGAATACACGGAAATGTACTTCAGTTAAGAACTGTATGAAGCTTACTTACAACTTACAAATGGCTTTTAAGGAACCCGGAGGTTCATTGCCGCCCTCACATAAGCCCGCCATCGGTCCCTATCCTGAGCAAGATTAACCCAGTCCCTATCATCATATACCACCTCCGTCAAATCCATTTTAATATTATCCTCTCAACTACGTCTCGGCCTCCCCAAAGGCCTTTTTCCCTCCGCTCTCCCAACTAATACTCTATATGCATTTCTGGATTCGCCCATACGTGCTACATGCCCTGCCCAACTCAAACATCTGGATTTAATGTCCTTAATTATGTCACGTGAAGAATACAATGCTTGCAGTTTTATGTTCTGCAACTTTCTCCATTCTCCTGTAACTTCATCCCTCTTAGCCCCAAATATTCTCTTAACAACCTTATTCTCAAACACCCTTAATTTCTATTCCTCTCTCAAAGTGAGAGTCCAAGTTTCACAACCATACAGAACAACCGGTAATGCAACTGTTTTACAAATTCTAACTTTCAGATTTTTGACAGCAGACTAGATGACAAAAGATTCTCAACCGAATAATAACACGCATTTCCCATATTTATTCTGCGTTTAATTTACTCCCGAGTGTCATTTGTATTTGTTACTGTTGCTCCAAGATATTTGAATTTTTCAACCTCTTCGAAAGATAAATCTCCAATTTTTTTATTTCCGTTTCGTACAATATTCTGGTCACGAGACATAATCATATACTTCCAAACCTATCGCTTTACTTGCTTCAACTAAAATTTCCGTGTTTTCCCTAATCGTTTGTGCATTTTCTCCTAACATATTCACATCATCCTCATAGACAAGAAGTTGATGTAACCCGTTCAATTCCAAACCCTCTGTGTTATCCTGTACTTTTATAATGACATATTCTAGAGCGAAGTTAAAAAGTAAAGGTGATAGTGCATCTCCCTGCTTTAGCCCGCAGTGAATTGGAAAAGCATCAGATAGAAACTGGCCTATACGGACTCTGCTGTAAGTTTCAGTAAGACACATTTTAATTAATCGAACTAGTTTCTTGGGAATACCAAATTCAATAAGAATATTATCTAAAACTTCTCTCTTAACCGAGTCATATGCCTTTTTGAAATCTATGAATAACTGATGTACTGTACCCTTATACTTCCATTTTTCTCCAATATCTGTCGAATACAAAAAATCTGATCAATAGTCGATCTATTAGCTACGCCTAAAACCACACTGATGATCCCCCAATAATTTCATCTACATACGAAGTATGAAGCTACCATGGCATAAACATGTTAAACACGTATCACAATTTCAAATTTCATAGAACCAAAATAGGGCTGTATGTGCAGTCACTTTCCAGTGGCGTTATCAGTCTCATTTTATGTCCTTTATACACTAAAAGGCATACAGTTATCTCTAAAATGGAATACATATCGCTGAATTTGTCGTCGTGAATGCCACAGTTATACGTTGTACAGCATTAAAACACAACCAAAATAAATTAGATGTAGAAAATTGGATCTTAAGAGTTTATCTACCAATAGGAGACGAGAATAGTGCATTCTGAAAGTCTTGATCGTTATGAGATTTCAAAATGTTTACAACAAGAAAACATACCTTGTAATAAACTTTTACTTTGTGCAATATTAAACGCATTTTCCCTTATGTAGAAGTACAGAATCCTACAAATAGGAAGATTCCCTCACACCGTTACAATTCTCCAGGGTTGCCAGATAAAGGAAATGCAACCATCGTACCAACTTCTGAAAAATGTCGTACTTCAGCATAAAATTGTCGTACACATATCACTTTACTATTTTTATAGATAGTACGTATAGTAGTGGCAAAAAAACCGGAACGACGGAATAATCAAAGTCCCCGAATTGAGCCACTGCACATGCCACGCCCGCATTCACAAGATAGCGAGTAATCTATTGAAATTGTTGTAGTTTCGACTGCTGACGTAGACCATTTCGAAAGCCATTAGAAAATAAGCTGGTAAAATTCATGTTCTGGGAATAATAAGTTAATTAAGTAGTAAAATATCGCTGCAATCGAAAAGCATTGGGAATAAATTTGAATAAGGAACAAAAAAAGTTTCCTTCCCAGGCAGAATTCGAACCACGAAAGTCTTAGTGCCCAGTCTATCGTGTTGTCACTGTGAACAAGGCTCTGAAGTCACCTACAAGGGTCGGTCCGGTTTTTTTTTTTACCACTACTGTACAAACGTATTTCACGTAACACCAAAAATTTGTTCATATCAAAATTGAATGTGGGTATGTATGTGGGTGTGTATATTCTCTATACAAATCTACACGCTTTGACCGATATGTGCCAAAGTTTGCACATTTAACCTTCATAACCAGGAGAAGAACATAGGCTACATTAAAATTGTGCAGATAGAAGTTAAATTAATTAAATATATAAAAAATAAAAATAAATAGATCAAATATTCATGTATTACATTAAAACGCAAAATCTTCTACAGTCAATTGTTCTTTATTATTGTCTATTGTATTAACATCGACTTTCATGAGGCCTTTGGAAATTTTAACATGAAATTAAACTACATTGTTGTTACAGATCGCGAAGGCTAAAACTGGATAATTCATGCAATAAGTATCTTTACGCAATCCAGGACCGTATTATGAATTCCTCGATGCAGTTTTGTAGTGAGAAGACTGTTTGATACAACTGAATTCTAGAATTCTTTGAAACTACAAGGATTGCTACCACATAATTTAATTAATATTGAATAACCAATAGTAGTATTGCGAAATATTGACCCACCAAAATTATGCACGAATAAGAATTGGTGTGAAAAACTCATACGAAATGTAAAAGAATTGGCAATATTAACTGCAAAAATAAAAGGAGATGTTTTTATTACACATATTGCTAGGATACTCATTCAATTTTAAGCAACTGCAATTTCAATGCCACTAGCATTTGTAATGGCCATATTAAATTGAAGCTCAAGGACAGTCGCTCAAAGTTGCAGACATTAACTTAAAAACTACGTGTTTTTTATATCCTCAACTACATTTTATACAAAGAAGTGAAAAAAAAAAGATTTCACCCATATCAATAAGCAATTCAATGATACTTTTGACATGTTGCTAATGTAGTATGTGAATGTACATAAGCCCACTGAAAATAGCATTGTATTAATTCTCAAAATATTGTTGTTCACGTCCGAAAATGTGTTGGTGCGAAATGAGATCTGTATAATCACGTTTAAAATTTAGTATGTTAAGCGTTGTGCAAATAAAAATCTCTTAATTTCTAAAATACCGGTAGACCTAAACGTTTCTCAGAATATTAGTCTTTATGTTAAAAAATGATTTATTGCGAGTTTATATTGTATCTGTATTCTGTGTATAAAATTAGAATTGATATAATATGTTCTGATTTTATGAGATATAGTTTCAAGTTATATTAAAAAAACTGGGTATGATATAAGTGGGTGTACAGCGGTCAAGAGGTAAAAAATGTTCCAATGTAAATTAAATTATATATGTATATTATATTGATTCGATGCTGAAACTGATCACAAAGAGGAGAAGGAATTATATTTTCGTTGGGTTTTACTTTGTTTATAGTTTGATTTTTCTATTACTTTGTATTTCTGGAGGTGTGGAAGAGAAGGCCTAATGACCTTAACTACACCAGAATAAATAAATAAATAAAAACAAATAAATAAATCAATAAAAACAAATAAACATATAAATTTAAAACAGCAGTTTAACGTCAGGCACATGATGAAATGTTTTCTTTCCAGTGCCTGATTTACAACTGTTTTAAATTGAGTTAACCCTGGCAGGCATTTGGCTAAGAAGTTCATTAATTCATGTAAGTGACGTTAAGTAAAGATTCATCTTTATGGGCGAGGAAAGCTTAGTAAAGACAATTGGTCTTGGTTGTGTATAGTTAGGTTTCCGAGATTTCCTAAAATTTAATAACCAGTTTAATTAAAAATAGAAGCAGAAAGGAAAACGCGGGCAACATCGGGTGCTTTGAGCTAGTATATATATATATATATATATATATATATATATATATATATATATATATATATATATATATATATACAGGGTGTAACAACTTTAATGTTTAGAATTTCTGGAACATGTTCCCTGACACATTCTACGTTGATTAAACCTAACATACCTATATCCGAAATTGAGAGGTTACAGAGATAACAGAGCTGGAAAAAATAGAACTTCTTGCAGCTCCAAGCATTATACCGTTTATACAAGGCCTATTTTATGGCATTACTAAGTAGAGATACATAAGAAACATTTGAAAAGTAGTGAATGAAGGAAATTTTACTTTTGAGAGAAATTAAATTAAAATTGTTTAGGTTGCTAAGGAAACGAAACAGACAACAGTTTAAAATAACAGTTGTGAGAAAAATAAACCGTATTGTGACTAGTCTTTTTATTGAGTTTTGACCATTAAAACATGCCTTTTGTGTACACACATCAGGAATACGCCGACATAGTTTATGTGTATGGACTGTGTGATGGCAATGCAACAGCAGCTGTTTTGGCATATCAAGCACGGTTCCCAAATCTTAGGATTCCTAGTGCATAGGTATTTTCACGTGCCTATTGGCAAATTTCAAGAAGTACAGTGTTTGGAATCTTAAGGACATTTTTTTTTCAACTTTGCACTGCTTCTTTCATACTCACAAGTAGTTGATATTAAAATGTAATATGGTAATAATAAAAATAATGACATAGACATGTCACTTTCGGAAATTGGTGTTACTTCTTTCAGTATTCAGCGATAAAATTAAACTCAACAATTTAACTTTGGGGTACAAATACTCCAAACCTATAGAACTTTGGATATAGGTATGTTAGGTTTAATCGACGTAGAACGTGTCAGGGATCATGTTCCAGAAATTCTAAACATTAAAGTTGTTACACCCTGTATATTTCTACCACTAAATTTTAGTTCCAATTAGTCATATAATACTAATTATTGTTTACATCACAATTACATTCAACATCAAAACAAATCAGCATCCACATCTTCATCCAATCAATATTATTCATATCCACAATGACATTTAGCAATCAAACCAATCATTATTTCTTCATCAACATTGTCATCCCCGTAACACATGCACGATGACGCCTGGTCAGAAACAACATTATTGTATTAAAAGTCAGCAGACACTTGATCTTTGGCGGCAGCTGATATTTACATAACATTAATCCACATGTAGGCGAATCAAATCCGATACCGCTATTTTGTCGGCGCGTTTAGACTTTTTCATGCTGTGATACTATTTTATGGAAAAAATACTTCCATTGTTGAGCATATAAGAAAATTATCAGATTTCTGGACCCGGCATTACTTTGACATAAACGCGCAGTACATGAAAACTGAAGCTGAAGGTGACAAATTATGACTTGCATAGCAAGCAAAGTCACCTTATTGGTTTTCAAAGCATGTCTTTCGTATAATGATCAATGACATACTGAATGAAGAAAAGTTATTTGATTTTATTTTAATTTCAGACCAACATTATAAGTTCCAAGATAATTTTATGCCTTCAGTAAAATAGTCGTACAAAATTGCGTACGACATAAAATTCGGTCGTACCTCATACAATAGTCAAAATAGTCGTACATGTATGGCAACCCTGCAACTCTCTCTTATAGTTCGTTGTAGTCTTGTAGTTTCCCGCCAAAAATTGAATAATATCCATAACGAAATTCAGGTACTAATTTCTGTGCAGTGTACCACAACGGAAAAACAAAATTGACTCGCAACTTGGGACATATTATTTTTGTCACACTGTCTTGGATGTGGGGTATTTTTTACCCAATTTAAAAAACAGGCGTTATTTTCAAGTCTATGTGACATATGGCAATGAAATTAAGTTTGGAGGCACATGAGATAATATTTCATAATTAAAAACAAAAAAAAAAAATGTATATTTTTGGGGAAAGGAAGGCTTTACTGCCAACAAAATTGTATTTTGAGAAATTCCTCGACACAGTTTTACACTCTGTTAATAAACAAAGAATGGAAGCGCATAACCTAATCATTAACAAAATTAAATATCAGAACATTGAACTGTAAACAATAATGCATAAATTAACCTAAAAATAAATTCCATTGTTACAAAACTTGTACCAAATATTTAGATTGAATTTAGGCAGTTGTGACAAACATAATTTCTGCAGTCTGCACTGGATCTATATCTGGATCTGTATCAAATTCATTGTCACTAAAGTCACTTTCTTCAGTTTCCAAAGTATTCTGCGTCCAACCACTGAACTGAACCACTGAATCAGCCCGCATAGAGTCCTTCGATGCGGATGTCATGCTTACGTTTAGAGAAGAAATGAGATAAATGTAGAAAAACTAACGTTACCTGGGACATGGGGTATAATCTGCCCGAGCCTGAAATTAAAGCGGTTCAGGTTGTGATTACTCACCTACAGGAACACAACCGTTACATCTAACAATGAATAGTCAACTGCCAGGAAGTTACTCAGTAGCGCTCCTGTGTTGGGTGACGGATAACAGAATTAACGAAGGTTTTTAAAATGGCTTGGGCAGAATATACCCCACATCCAAGGTTACGGGTTAATATCAGTCAGTAAAGTACTGCAGTTTCTCTCCTTAGATCTCTCACCTTCATTAATCCCAAGCGAAACAAATTATCATTATCACATGTGAAACATCTACTTACTTTCAGCAATTCACACAGAGTAAAAGCTTAAAAAAGCGAATGAAAGGAAAGGGAAGGAAAGACGCGATAGAAAGCGGATCTATCAAATTGCTCTGTGATTGGATTGCACTAGCTCTGATCAGAGGCCAAGATACAAAGGCGAAGAGTAACAGCGTGCTGTGGCCCTTGGGGTTGCGGAATATTTCTTTGAGAGAGTCGAAACTAATCGATACTACATGTATTTCAAGTCACGGGGCTGGAACAGTTCCCACAAGTTGTATCGTTGTCAGCGTTACACTATTCGTCTTTTTGTTTCGTACACGAACCAATTAAAACTTCAGGATAACGTTACTCATCCACTTAATACATTACCAATAACAAAGTTCTCTTAGTTAGAAAATTAGAAAACAGTCTGCATTTCTTACGAGAGTTAGAATTGTATACATTTAAAATGTATATTTTTATTATTAATTTAAGAGTATATCGATTAATTGGTAGTTGACCTGGATGGTGTAGTCGGTAAAGTGCTGGCTTCTGTGCCCGAGGTTGCGGGTTCGATCCCGGCCCAGGTCGATGGCATTTAAGTGTGCTTAAATGCTACTGGCTCATGTCAGTAGATTTACTGGCACGTAAAAGAACTCGTACGGCAAAAACATTTCGGCACACAGGCGACGCTGATGTAATTTCGAAAGTTGTGAACTTTGGTCGGAAAACGAACTTCAATTACGCGTCTTAATCCCACCATTAATTTTTAGTAGGTTATTTTACGACGCTTTATCAATATCTTTTTTTTCAGTAGGTTATTTTACGACGCTTTATCAACAGCTTAGGTTATTTAGCGTCTGAATGAGATGAAGGTGATAATGCCGGTGAAATGAGTCCGGGGTCCAGCACCGAAAGTTACCCAGCATTTGCTCATACTGGGTTGAGGGAAAACCCCGGAAAAAACCTCAACCAAGTGACTTGCCCCGACCGGGAATCGAACCCGGGCCACCTGGTTTCACGGCCAGACGCGCTAGCCGTTACTCCACAGGTGTGGACATCAATATCTTAGGTTATTTAACGTCTGAATGAGATGAAGGTGATAATGCCGGTGAAATGAGTCTAGGTTCCAGCACCGAAAGTTACCTAGCAATTGCTCATATTGGGTTGAGGGAAAACCCCAGAAAAAACCTCAATCAGGTAACTTGCCCCGACCGGGAATCGAACCCGGACCACCTGGTTTCTCTGCCAGACGCTCTACCATTACAGTTACTCCACAGGTGTGGACAATAATGGAATAAGACAGACTGTTACAGTAAACGGGGAGCGCTACTACAGCATGTTACAGAACTTCGTCATCCTTAGACTGAGGAATCACGATATGGAAAACATAATCTTCATGCAAGATGGCGCTCCATCCCACATCTTTATCCCAGCAAAACAATTAATTACGCAGATGTTTGGCGATCGTGTCATCAGTAGACACTTTTCAGCAATGTGGCCTCCGCGATCTCCAGATTTCAATCCGGCCGACTTTTGGTTGTGGTGTTACATTAAAGAACGAGTTTTCCTGATACAGCGAACAACCCTACTGCAACTGAAAGATGCTATCTTGCAAGAAATTGCCAATATTCCAAAACATTATCTTCGTTCCCGGTATAACTACTTATCCTCCAATCACAATCTAAACACCAGGTCACAGGAGAGCCAGATCCTAACAATTCCTGCCCATAGAACATCCCACTATTTATCCTCTTTTACTGACTCAGTCTCCCCCGTGAATGGAATTCTCTACCTCACAAGATTAGGGGCTGCCAGACAATAACCACTTTCAAGAAAAGGCTAAACGATTTCTTACGGGCGCAGTCAAATTGAAGTTATAATTGTGATCGAGTTTAATAATTTAAATTAATTTAGGTATGACTATTATTATGATTATTATTATTATTGTTACATAATTATTTTATTGGAGTTGTGAAGATAAAAAGAACTGTCATTGTATTATATTAATTATGTATTATATTGTATTGTATTGCTTTGTATTGTATTGTATTAATTGTGTTATATTCATAGCAATGTAGTAATTTTCTAACATACTGGTTGAGTGGAAGAGAAGGCCGAATGGCTTTAACTCTGCTAGCTAAAATAAACCATTATTATTATTATCATTATTATTATTATTATTATTATTATTATTATTATTATTATTATTATCTGCAAAATGCTGTGCATGGTGTCGCAGACAGAATGCTGTACCTTGAACAAGAGAACGGCGGACATCTTCCCAATGTTTTGTAAACCCCGCTGTTTTCCCAACACTGTGATGATTTTTTTCCCCCTATCTCAAATATTATAATATTTATAGCGGTTTAATGTTTGAACTGACTTTTGAAATACCCTATATTGTTCACATGCACATGGAACGGTAGATCAATTCGAAATTTTGAGATACGAGAATTGGTTAGAACATAACTTGGGCTTATTTATAAATAAGACAAAGGTGGATGCCAACATGGGTAGCCTGAACCCGAATGCAGGAGATGGGGAGGTAATTTATGTTCATCCCACAGGGACTGCGTGTGAGTCCATTGTATTGTGTTGGCTAGATGGATGGCGTTCCACTCGATCAGAAAGCTCGACTGCTTATAAAGAAACAATGTAGACTGTAGATGCAGACCAACACCACTACACACTTCTAGAAGTTCCAGCTGTACCAACCTTGACAATAAAGAAGAAATTATTCGATGCATCGATATCATTGCAATTCGAACTAAGAGATTATTTTGACTATTACACTTTTACTACGTCATACTACTTTTGACCAATAAAACGGTACGAAAGGACGTATTTCAACCAATCATGGCTGCTTATCGCACAATTTTATCGCGTCCCTAGCATTTGTTTAATTTTATCGCGTCCCTAGCATTTGTTTCTATGTTTACCAACATTTGAAACTGCGTTGGTCTGGACGTCAAAAAAAAAAAAATATATATATATATATATATAATTACAAACCACTCCAGTCGATGCACAGCAGTTTCAAATATCACTCGCATTGGCATTCAAGAACAAGAATTAATAAAAATTACTTATACCTATGCATCTTCTGAAATCCGATTTTCAAATAAATGAAGAGCACCATTCGGAAATCCTGAATAAGTTGAATACACCATGTAGGCCTAAATCAACGAGTTCCACTTCTATTACGCACACGTCAAATATAACATCAATTGAACCACCAACCACATTCAAATTTGAAAATTGTACATTCAATAATTATTCCTTTTAAAATTATTCATGTTTATTTTTTATGTCATTGTCGTTAATTAAAACTTTTGTAACACTTGTGTATATTAGTTAGGTTATGTTATAGCTTCTGCTATATGATATTATGGATAGTCACGTATCAGAGATTGTTTAATATTAAGATTTATTGAAAATCATCTGTCAAGTGACGTTGATTACTGGGATTCGATAATGGAAGTGGAATGTTGCATTTTAATAAAAATGAAACTGAATCAACAAAGCCTTCTTGACTAGTAACATTGCCATCGTGTATAATAGATCGAGAACTTCTCACTACTGCCATATAGCATGCATCTAGCGTAATATTTGTAATGTTGAGATGGTACAATAATACATTTGAAGACAGTTGTATTTTCGTAAGTCAATTAATATTTTATTGTAGTGGAGTACTTCGTTACTTCTAATCTTTATATACTTTCTTCTAATCGTGTAATAGTCAATTAAATCCCACTCGAGTTTTGATTTTCTCTAGATAAATCAAAACGTCTAGTGAGATTACTGTTGACTATTTCGTTTATATGACGTCATTCCATTTTCGACCAATGAAGTGTAATTCCAACCAATCACAGTCACACTTTGCGATTATTTTTGCAGCTAGATTTATCGCTATCAATTTATCGCATTGTCGTTCTTTTGTTTAGTCAATGTCGCCAACTGTTTCCCCGTAAATTGATGATCACGAATACATTAAGATGCTACTACACGGTTGCATTTCTTTCAACTTTAAAGCAATGAATGCAAGATTTATATTTAATATTAATTAATATATTTACGCAGTGAAGACGACGTTCAAAACAGCGCACCATGTAGACACAAAATCTTCATGCATCTTAATTGATCGTACTTTTTAAACTTGATTCTTTCAATATTCTTCCCAGATTGCGCGCATACGCGACTGGAATATTGAACTGTATTGATGGACTGGACACTGCAACTTGTACACATACACTGCTGTCTACAAACGTGCATATCAGGACCGACCAGTCTAGTATATACAGTCGCGAAGCTTGGGGTGATTTTTTGCATTTCTCGCGAGTTGCTAGCCGCTTGGAGCGCTGTGTGTACTAGGAACAATAGACTGTGTCACTGGCATCGTGATCTAATACAGGCCGTAAGGCAGACCATTTGAATCGCTTAAACCGATCACGAAGGACGGCGTTTCAACCATATAAATTAATTGGAATGCATTAAAAGTAACACATATTTCTGTAAAATGTAGTCTAATTGCATTAATAAAATTTAAGACAATGATTAGGAGACACTTCAGACATAATTCCTTGCGAGTTAAGGTGTAATATTATTTTTGGTGTGAAAATTACGTTGTTCGTAAGTGTAATAGACCTACCTGCCTTTATTTCGATTAAATATTGCGAAATTCTTGTACATTCATTTATGCACGATTCAATAATTTTCAGTTGCACCGCACGAATATTTAGATATGTTGAAATTATAAGTTATTTTTACTGTCCCAGTTGCCCCTTTCTGTCTAATTTTAGTGGTCTCCAATGCCCTGCCATTCATATGGAAATATTATAGGTTATGTTTACTATATCTTACATTCCTTAATTCTCAATTATACATTATAATTAAGCATAATGGCATGTATGATACTTCGCACATTCAATTTGTCTGTATTTTAATACTACAATTGAGTACTGAATTATTGTATTTATCTACTACCTAAGAGATGAAGTAACAATCGTACGTACACTAATTTCATAAGAATGGTATGATAAATTTTCTGTCATTATCAAGGAAGGTATAGATGTGCTATATTAAAGTCACAATATAAATTCTTTTTTATTAAACCTCAAAATAGCTTCCATTCTAAACTTCAAATGTTGATGCGAAAAGATTATGTTAACATGTAAAATTCTCTTCACATTAAAATAAAACAGTTTTGTAATTGTTTCTGCAACATAGGCTATTATGCAACAAGAAGTAAAGGGAACTTATGGACACATTACACTAAATAAAACTTAGCTATGATACGCAATAAAGTTATAATATAATAATTCACTGAGCTCCATACACTGAAATAGAAAATCCGAACATATATTACGGCCTGGTATGGATCGAAAAGGCATTGACTGTGCCGTATTTCGCATTGTTGTGAAAAGTTGTGTAAACTGTGAAATGTTCGTTATCGGTTGTAATAACTGTAAATGGCTAAAATACAATAATTTGAGTAATAATATGGGACAAGGAGACGTTTGTTGCACTACAAATTCTAAGAAAAAGAGGTCAGAGTTATCCTTCCGAAAGATCCAGGAAGGTGAGTTTATAAAATATAATATATACTTTATAAAAATATCATATATTTCGTATTTCAATAGGGGAAGGAAGGTATTAATTTTGCAAAAGAACACGATATCAAAAGTACAATACATTTCATCGTCTGCTAGGGAAAGAGTCTGTGATGAGGCGATAGTAGCGATCCTGGTGGCTAGCAACTATCTATGGATGCATATTTTAACTGTCTATATTTGCATATTTAGTAAGTATTGAGCTTCGCAACTGTACTAAACTGTGGACCGACCATGTCCGTTATACATTACGCTATCTGCATTGCTTTAGTGTAGTTTCCTGTCCCCATCCCTCAGACAGCGCACTGAATGGAATACTGTAAGTAGACAACGTAAACAACGTCAGATGAATACAGTATGTGTAAGATGTACAGATAAATACACATAAATAAGGTGTACAGAGGAATAAAATTATTTCATTTCCACACAACTATTTTTACTTGTAACTTTCGACTCGATCATTTCCGCACCAGGGTTCCTGATCTCAAATTGATACATGTGCCCCTCGCCATCATCCCTGAAAGTTTGTAACACGACCTCAGAAACACGCTGTATATTTGAAAGATAAATAAAGAAAGAAAACTTTCCTATCTTGGTGGTGCACTTTGGAAATATTGAAAACATCGAAAAAGAAATTAAACTGTTCGCATGAAAACGAATGTGATCTGATCGATATCGCCACAATTACGACCTACATTCGTTCTGCATTGTTCGTTCTCGCAATGCAAAACTGTCCACTTTAAGCGTTGCACAGACTAATGAACCGCACAGCATGTGGTTTGAGGGAAAGTTAATTTTAACATTCGACGTATATTTAAAATTTCAATTATGATATAGCATTAATTGTTGGAAATACGTTTTCACTACTCTTTCAGTTTCCACACTCTTCATACTCTTTCAGCGTTTCTGTTGACAAAGCTGTTAAATTTAATAATATAATGTAGCTTTGAAAATACTAGTTATCCTCGTGTGATGCGAAAGTGATACTGTTTGAAAACTATGCTTTGAGCGACGATTTTACACACATTGAGTTGTGCTCAGTGTTGCCAAGTCAGAAATCCATTTACCGATGCACAAGCTTATAAAACCGCTAGTTAAAAAACTCCAGATTTTTCTTAATATATCATTTCCAAATTCGAAATACAAACTATACATTTTGGGGCACTACATAAGTGCAACAACATTTTTCAAGTCTTCTCAGTCCTCCTCGAATGGTCAAAATTGTATTTAGCTTGGGATTTTCCATCCTGTTCCTGAGCTTTTTCACAAGATTCATCTGGCTAAATAGCCTCTCAACCTCTGCATCTGACAATGGTAAGATAAGAAAATAAAATGCCGGTTTAGCTAGCTCTCTGAAGGAATAGTCACCACATGCATCACTAAAACTCGCAACCTAAAATTTGGAATGAACCGTGACGAGATTTAAAATGTTAAAAACCTAATATTTCTAATCCTTTGCAAATTGAAGTAACACTCACCTCTGCCTAGAAGCGTGTAGTGTCGGAAACATTTTTCCAATCCCCAAAGTTAATTTTCCGCCACTGTATCTCAGCAACTGTTGCCGAGCAACAGAAAAACACTCGCTATTCATTTTGTGTTCATCCCCATCAGCACGGGTAATTAAATCTGAATATTTTGCATTCAATATCACCTTAGACTATTTACACCGAGCTTTCGAACTATCACCGTCAACTTCTTCCACTCTATTTTTCAACACTATGTTTTTTCCACACATCTTTAAACTTTTGTACGTATGGAGTTTTGCGCGGCATCGTTAAATAAAATATGATATATATATATATATATATATATATATATATATATATATAATATTATTTTAAATACCTATATATTTCTTCAAAATTGAATGAAGTAGATCAAGAATATACTGGAATTGGACACTTCGGAAATAATAAAATCACAATCGGTTCGAAATCTGATTTCACATTGAGCAGGAGACGTGACTGCCAACAATGAGTTTGGTTTTAAGTATGTCTGTGTTACATAAACTATAATGCGAAATTAAAAATTAAATAATAATTCAGTTCATTATCTATTCTCTCTATAATTAAATACAACAATTTATATACAGAAACAATGCATACATTAGATTAAGAGTGTAACGAATGCAGCATACCATATTTGTACAACAACAATGGATGAGGCAGGAAATGGACGTTGCACCAAATCGAGTTAACATGAAACGTAGATATTTTACACTGGCACAATGAGAAAGTGTGATAATACCAAACTAAAGTCTGGTTTATGATTAACTAACATTGTTGTCCGCAAGTATTGTATTGTATTGTATTTATTAACATTCCATGGTATTCATACATGCTTACAGCTAGAATATGGAACAAGTCAAAAAACTTAATACTATTATAAAGCCTTAATTTATAGTCACAGTCTAGATGAAATATATACAGACGAGATTTACAATATAGTCTACTAGTACAACACATAGTTTAGTATCAATTTCATGAAGTGTTATTGAATGTCATGAATTCACCTACAGAATAGAAGGCGTGAGGAATTAGGTACTTCTTTAATTTGGCCCTAAATAATTTTATGTTTTGAGTTTCATTTTTTATATCGATAGGGAGACTATTAAAAATTTTTACTGCCATATAACGCACTCCTTTTTGATAGCACGATAGACTTGCCGATGGAGTATGAAAGTCATTTTTTGACGTGTATTTATGCTATGAACTGTTGAATTAGTTACAAAGTTTTCACGATTACATACGAGGAAGACTATTAATGAAAAGATATACTGACAAGCCATGGGCATTATTTGTAGTTTTTTGAAAATAGTCCTACACGATTCCCTAGATTTGGCACCTACTATTATTCTAATTACTCTTTTTTGTAATAGAAATATATTGTTACTATCTGTGGAATTTCCCCAGAATATTATTCCAAAACTCATTACCGAGTGGAAGTATGCAAAGTATATTGTTTTTAAGGTATTGATATTTACTATCTTTTGCACAGATCTAATAGCAAAACAAGCTGAATTTAGTTTGGGGGTAATTTCTTTAATATGATTTTTCCAATTTAACACATTATCGATTTTTAAGCCAAGAAATTTGGTTGTTGTTGTTTCTAATAGGGATCTATTGTTAAGTATTGCGCTAGAAATTTGCGACGTTGAATTTGGACAGGATTTAAATTGAACTATGTTAGTTTTGTTACAATTTAATACTAATTGATTGACTGAGAACCAGTCACATATTTTGAAGAGAATTTCCTCTGTTGAAGATTGGAATGTGTTGGAGTTATTGGCTGTAATTACTATACTTGTGTCATCTGCAAATAATATGGGATGACCTACATCTTTTATAAGGGGGGCAAGATCATTTATAAACACTAAAACAATTCTAACATCTTTACAGAAAAAAAAAACAAACTTAAAAATATCATCTCTCTCTGCCACAATCATCAAAAAACGCCAAATAAATAGCTAGCCGCGGACGGTAAAATTCTGTAGCTGACCATAGTCTTGAAAACACCAGATTTAGTTACAAAACCGCTGACTTGGCAGCACTGGCTTGAGGTGATTTTTTGCATTTCTCGCGATACAGCGCTCCAAGCGGCTAGTGACTAGGAGTACGAGAAACAATAGACTGTGCCGTATTTCGCATTGTTGTGAAGAAAAGAAAAAGTTGCGTATTAATAAACTGTGAAATGTTCGTTATCGGTTGTAATAAAATGTTAATGGCTAAAATACAATAATTGGAATAATAATATGGGACAAGGAGGAGACGTTTGTACTGCTATAAACTGTAAGAAAAAGAGGGCAGAAAGATCCAGCAAGGTGACTTTATAAAACATACTATATACTTCATGAAAATAATAAATAAACCTAATGTATTTAATATTTCAATAATGGAAGGAAGGTGCTAATTTTTCCAAAAGAACACGATGTCGTCTGCTAGAGAAGGGATCTGTGATGAGGCGATAGTAGCGATCCTAGTGGCTAGCAACTAGCAAGTTCAACTGTCAATGGATGCATATTCCCTACGTACTGAGTTTCGTGACTATGTAGGCTACTAGACTGTGGTTATACGTTAAAATAAATAAATCTCATAAATAGTAATAATAGTAATAATAATAATAATAATAATAATAATAATAACAATAATAATAAGACGAACTACTGGGTGGGCTTGGGCCCCACTGGCCCATATAAGTTGGCGCCACTGCTTGGAATACATGTTTTAATGGCAATCATTCTTTGTGTGAATATTTTTCTCTTGCTTCAAGGAAACAAGAATTTTACTATTTTTTCTTTTAAAAGTAACTATTTTAACAAATATTTTCCTTTTCGGTAAAGGATATCATAACGATAATCATAATAATTTTAACACTGATAGTTAATGAATTTGCCAATTCTACTCTTTTCTATTCTGTAATATGGGGTTTGAGATAATACCTTCTGCTATGGCATGCATATTTTTACTACTATATACAAATATCTCTCAACGACAAAAATATACGGACAGATGATATGTAAATTACATACGCACTCTTACAATAACCCAACTGCTGAATTCGGTATAATTATATTGTCAGTCTCTCATCTATGCGGATGACGTGAATGTGTTAGGAGGAAATCCACAAACCATTAGGAAAAACACGGAAATTCTACTTGAAGCAAGTAAAGCGAAAGGTTTGGAAGTAAACCCCGAAAAGACAAAGTATATGATTGTGACCAGAATATTGTATGAAATGGAAATATAAAAATTGGAGATTTATCCTTTGAAAAGGTGGAAAAATTCAAATATCTTGGAGCAACAGTAACAAATATAAATGACTCTCGAGAGGAAATTAAACGCAGAATAAATATGGTAAATGCCTGTTATTATTCGCTTGAGAAGCTTTTGTCATCTAGTCTTCTGTCAAAAAATCTGAAAGTTGGAATTTGTAAAACAGTTATATTACCGGTTGTTCTGTATGGTTGTGAAACTTGGACTTTCACTCTGAGAGAGGAATAGAGATTAAGGGTTTTTAAAAATAAGGTTCTTAGAAAAATATTTGGGGCTAAGAGGGATGAAGTTACAGGAGAATGGAGAAAGTTGCACAACGCAGAACTGCACGCATTGTATTCTTCATCTGACGTAATTAGGAACATTAAATCCAGACGTTTGAGATGGGCATGGCATGTAGCACGTATGGGCGCATCCAGAAATGCATATAATGTGTTAGTTAGGAGGTCGGAGGGAAAAAGACCTTTGGGGAGGCCGAGACGTAGATGGGAGGATAATATTAAAATGGATTTGAGGGAGGTGGGATATGATGATAGAGACTGGATTAATCTTGCTCAGGATAGGGACCAATGGCGGGCTTATGTGAGGGCGGCAATGAACCTCCGGGTTCCTTAAAAGCCAGTAAGTAAGTAAGTTATGAATTATTAGTTATGAAAAATATCGAGGCGAAACGTAACAGCAATGGTTTGATTTAGAGCGATATCCAACCTACATTATAAAGTTATTTATTTCAAGGTTACTTGCTGTAGCGAAAAAGTTGAGTAAATATTATGGTCTCTTGCTTCACAACTCGAAAAACGTGTCTATTCTTGAAGACTGATCCTTTAAAACAGGACCGTATAAAATCATATAGATGTGAGCTCTTTGACGTTTCGTTCCCAACACATATGCAAAATAAATGCAATTTCAGGAGTTCTTTGATTCCTTGGAGTGGAGTCTGAATCTATTGAATATGTTGTTTCTGCTTTACCTCGAGAGATAGAATAGTAACGAGAATACGAAAGAAATAAAAGCAGAATTCTAAAGAATAAGAAAGAAATGTCAATTTTACTCACACACAAGACGTGGAATGAATTTTTCAAAAGAAAGAATGGGCCAAACATTGAGAAAAGGAAAGTCAAATCATGGAACAGAATTTCATGTTAAGTTAAAGTTTAAAGCATGAAATGTGGTGTGTTTTGTTAGAAGATTAGATTCCTTTCCAGTATTTCTTTTTTCGTCTTCTTTAGGAAAACCTAAAATGATCTTCAAGCACTTAGGTCTATTGTCCAGGTCCCACTGTGTGTCCCATCTGCAGGGATTTAAATAGGTAGTGCATTGCCCAATGAATGAATGAACGAAGGAACTAACGAACGAAGGAGAGAGGAGGAAGTTTATTAAATAAAAGGAACACGATGATAATCGCGTCCTTGCAAGGACTCTCGGAACTCTTAACCATTATCTGAGTTCCTATCCTAAAGATCATTTGTCTTACTTCATTGACACTGTCCCACTTAAGTGATTGAATTAAATTTCGCAGGGGGAATCCGAAAGCACCGTCAACTAGTAGAACGTTAAGTGGCTGGGCTACTAATCCAGCCAGACACGAGTACCCGCAACAACATAGACAGCTACTACCGCTGCATCCTGCAATATCCCTCGCCCAGAAGAAGAAACTAAAAAAGCCAGCGACACATATTGGCCCCTATGTACAGTGTGCAATTTTTCAAATCTTGGTAACAAAAATCAAATTAGACTTGCTAGGTTAAGTATAGTAATAATGAATTCATGTGCTTTAACATTTGAAGAATGTTGCGAAGGAAAACTTTTATTGGTTTAACAGCAGCAAACTATTTTTAGAAAGCTATGAACAATGAATTCTTTCTAACGCTTCTCGCACATGTTCATTCGTAGACAGAGAGGCCCACCAGCGAATAGGGATTATAAAGAATGGACACTTCGCGTCGGTACCTTTGATGTAGTCGGACTGATTTCAATGACCTTCAAGCCAGCTAGAGCGTGAGATTCTGCTTTCTCCCTAGAGTTGGCGCTGACATCACACCAGCTAGCAGCGGAAATATAACGCATATAATTAATACATCCAGGTACATTATGTACTCAAATAAAATAAATTGGATCCATAAAATAATAAATACGTCATTAACTGTAATGTCTAGACTCTAGAGTTCCTTTATAATGAGTGTTGAGACGTTGACCCCAACAACAATTAAAATATGTAATGATTTGATAGCACTGAAAATGGAAAAACAAAACTCTTACGAGAAGTAAAACCATATACCTATATTATAATATAATACAAATGTTAAGCGAATTTGATACTTAATTTTATAATGTGTTATAATGGATTATATTATTTTATAATATAATTTATTATATCTGAAATATAAAAAATTATTATTACAACTAATTCGTCACTGAGAAATAAGGAAAAGCTGTTAACTTGAATTTATTTGAAGCAAAGCGTTACTGGATTATGCAATAAGGTAGGCGATGTTTGAATCCTGTGTCTCAACTCTATACTCAATTATTATCTTAGCCTACGGTCGATTACACTAACCTCTAGCGCTTGAAAGTAGAACTAAACGCTGGCGCACAGAGGAACAAAACACAGGCAAATTCACTCAGTGTCCATTCTTTATAATCCCTATTCGCTGTGCCCACTATGTGGGTGAAAAAGATACAACTGTTAGTGATTTATTGTGTTGTAAAACATAGAATCTGTTCAGATAGGTACGTTCTTACTAATATAACTTCAATTTCAAGTTTGAAAGTATTTTTCTTCTTACAGTAGGGTTGAAATATTACAATTTAAAACTTTGTTTTAAGTTCTCCAAATATAATGCGAGTTTTAATACAGCCGGTCACGTCCGGTTACAATTATTTTACCATTTAATTAATACAGCATCATACAGAGTGTTGAATACTTGTTTTAAAGTTTGCGTGTTCTTGCGTATTTATCAGTAATTATTTTTTCTCAGTGGTGGGGCACACGGTAACGCGGAGGCAACTCTTCCATGTCTGGCTTAACAGGAGAAAAGAATCATCTGTTATATAGGAGTTAAATTATTACTTTTGTCTAATACCACCTTATATAAGAGTGGTTATTCTTACACAAACGTAATCAATGTTTCTACACAAAAATATAGCCTATGCTGTCCGTAATTCCTGTACAAAATTATGTAAAAATCAGTTATACAGTGTAGAAGTTACTAATTTTGTCTAAATGTACCCCCAATGAGGAGATAGTTTCTCTTATACAAACGCAATTACAGTTTTACACAAAATATATGCTACCTGTAACTCCTGCACAAAGTTTCATAAAAAATGTTATATGGGAGAGAAGTTATTAATTTTGTCTAAATTCAGCCTTATAAAGGGGTAGTTCCTGTTATACAAACGTAATCAGAGTTTCTACACAAAAAATATATGCTACCTGTAACTCCTATACATAGTTTCATAAAAATCCGTTAGAATGGAGAGAAGTTATTAATTTTGTCTAAAACCATCCCCTATAAAGGGGCAGTTTCCCTTAAACGTAATCAGAATTTTTACACAAAAAATGTACTACCTACAATGACTGTACAAAATGTCACAGCAATCCGTTAGAAGGCAGGAAAGTTATTAATTTTTTCCCGCTATGCACACTTTGCAATGCTGGGTCCCGTATAATTCGCTAACGTTGGGATGGACGATTGGACGTGTTACAACATTGGGTCATCGCATGATGACGCAGAATATCTGCATGGAAATACCATATGTACTTCGGTACATTAAAATAATATATACATATATATGATATGCGTAAATCACTTCGTGATTTAAGACGGCGCTTATTCCGTCGGATCCCGGCCAACTAGTCACTCACATCGAGTGCACCTCAGCACATGTGTGGACTTCGGTCCTGCGTTCATAGACATCTATGACGTAGTGCAGAGGGCGGCCACAAGAGGGAACCCAAGAGTTGGAGCTTAATCTAAGACGATTCTAACCGGCGTCGGAGTTGTATCCGGTGTGGCTTAGTGGATAAAGCATCAGCACGTAGAGCTGAAGACCCGGGTTCAAATCCCGGCGCCGGAGAGAAATTTTCTCCTTTCCATTACTCTTTCATCGTATTGGGCCTAACGTTGGCTCCAGTTTTTCGTCGGGTGTTGCAGTAGCGTCCATACCCGCAAAACCACAAAGAGATAAAATTCCGCTAAACCATAATTGACAGAAATATGAAGATGCATAACAGCTAGAGAAGAGAAAGTAGTAACCATGTATCAAACTCAGTAACTACACTTACATCTAACAGCAAACAGGCAGGCCTAATCGTACTTAATATCGAGCAGATAGTAAAGTAATATCAGCCTAGTGACTTTTTCCGGTGAAAGATGAGTAATTACACCGTGTGTACTTTTAGCCCTATAATTTTCATGTTATTCGTTTGTGAAAATTTATTTCATAAAATCTTCAACGAATAAAGGATATGATTGTATTTTCATAGCAATTTAAAAGATCGTAAAAAAAATATCATTGAAAAGTAATGTCTCTGCAGTACCATTAAAAAATTTACGTCAAATATTAAGACAAATTACACAGTTGAACAAGTTCTCAAAACGAGAAACTTCCGAAAAAGGAGACAACTTTCAAAATGGAATAAAATATGTCGTTATGTCCACAATGGTATTTTAATTGTTTTTACGACGCTGTATCAACTGTTATAGTGATGTAGCGTCTGAGTGAGATGAAGGTGACATTCCCAGTCCAGGGTCCAACGCCGAAAGTTACCAAGTATGTGTTCTTAATGGGTTGAGAGAACATCCTTGAAAATACCTCAACCAGGTAACTTGTTCTAACCTGGATTTCAACCCGGGTATGCTCATTTCGCGGTCAGAAACGTGCTAACCGTTATTCCACAGCAGTAGACATCGTCCTTTTTGGTAATGGTCAAAGTATCTGAAGTGTATCTTAGGATGGCTCTTACCAATGTTTTATATAACAAATTTTTTGTTTTGCTTTAAGACTTGATTTCTAATCGTTTACCAGACAATAATATTACGATTTGTTGGCAGAAAATAATGTAAATTCTTTTAAAAACTGTTTAACCCTCGCAGCATAGTGGTTGTTCAGAAGAACCACAGTTTTCTTTCTTTCTTTTATAACACAGATATTCCAGCACGGATCCACCTCTTGACGAGACATAGAGGTCCCATGCGTTTTGAAAGTGTGTGCAGAGTTAAATTAAAAATATATATATATATATATATATATATATATATATATATATACAGGCTGTTTCCGAGGTGGTGTTAGAAACTTTCAGAGATGATGGCGAAGGGCACATGTATCAATTTGAGATAAGGGACCCTCGTCCGGAAATGACCGAGTCGAAAGTTATAAGCAAAAATAGTTGTGTGGAAATGAAATAATTTTATTCCTCTGTACACCTTATTTATGTGTATTTATCTGTACATCTTACACATACTGTATTCATCTGACGTTGTTTACGTTGTCTACTTACAGTATTCCATTCAGTGCGCTGTCTGAGGGGTGGGGACAGGAAACTACACTAAAGCAATGCATATAGCGTAATGTGTAACGGACATGGTCGGTCCTGATATGCACGTCTGTAGACAGCAGTGTATGTGTACAAGTTGCAGTGTCCAGTCGATCAGTCCTAGTGAAATGGAGGATACACGAGAGCGGAATAAGCAGACCTGATTTTCGAATACGGATGAGCCAATGGGAACAGTAGACAAGCTCACAGATTGTATCGCGCTAAGTACCCACGTAGGAGACATCCGGCCCATACCATTTTTCCACGACTGTTCCAAAAGTTAAGGGAAGGAGGGCACGTGGTGCCAAATTAAAATTCCATTTCCACACAACTATTTTTGCTTATAACTTTCGACTCAGTCATTTCCGGAACCAGGGTTCCTTATCTCAGATTGATACATATGCCCTTCCCCATCATCCTTGAAAGTTTGTAACACCACCTCGGAAACATCCTGTATATATTGACGCTTTGTTATGATCCATGATATGAAAACTTAAAAAATTATATTTGTGCTGCAAAGGGTTAAATCCCACATCTCATACTAAGAAACTTCTGCCCACTGAAACTCGACACGAAGTCAGAAAAAAAAATCGAATTCCATTTTCTGTATGTTGTTGTTTCTCTTTTGCAAGATTTATAACTTTACAACCACCCCATTGTTGCTCTGAGACTATGTCTTCTCTCTCTGATGTTTTCTTGTCCAGAAAAGCGTTCCAAGCTCTAGCGGTAAGATTCCTTTATTTTAGAGAAAAAAAAACAGAGCAACTACTAATTTCAATAGCAGTTCAATTGTTTATGCTTCACAATACTATAATAATTAGCATTACGTAAAGTGGCAATGGATTTCTGCTCTATTCCAATCAAATGTAACAGATTTTAGCATTCTGAATATAAAATGGTCTCTCGACCTTCATTGTAAAGTTGCCTCGTTTAATTATTAGGCAGCGGCATTCCTTTTAAGATTTGTAGGTCTTTATTGCATGCACCGATAATAAAATGAAAATGCGACGTTGTCACGTTTTGTTTGTTGCTGCTATATATTAATATAACATGGATATGGGCTAGGCTTAATTGCTCAAAGCATGAGTTAATTTGAAGATTATTTATATTATTTAGATTATTTATTTTAAATTAATTATTTAAAGAAATGATTAAATGTTTCTCCATAAGGAAAACCGTAAAGTTTGACTTTTTGTAATAATTCTTTTATTGTTAAGGATTGGCCCTTATTGTAAGAACTATATATTTCACGGCGAATGTAATCACACGTAAAACCATCTACTTTATTAAATTTTGTGACTTTGTGTCCACGCTTTTTAGGTGTCTTAAGTCCCTTTTTTTACAATTTTACTTACAGTATTTATATTTAATTTAAGAATTTTAGATGTCTCCGAAATTTTTCCTTGACCTAAATTGTTTTTCAGAACATACGTGTGAGCATTGCACAGAAACGTTTGACACTGCTTACATAATTTTGGTCTAGCTTTTAAATTTGAATTGTTATTTAACTCTGATTTATTATTATTATTATTATTATTATTATTATTATTATTATTATTACCATCGTCGTTATTGACGTTCATGGGTATCGGTTCCGACACTTCACTCGCTTCCCACGGCCTCCACATTTTTATTATACACTGAACTGTAATATAATTAATTTTCACTGTGAACTAGAACAAGAGACACTGCTAAAATTTGCAACTCTGGTTTATACACTTCGCGTGGAGTATTGGAGCGGTCTTCAAAAGACTTGACGACGACAATGGAGCGGCCTTCAAAAGACTTGACGACGACAATAGACAGCGACATAATTAAAATTATTGAAACTACAAAGCTTCCGTCCTCTTTGACACCGCTAGCCTACTAATTGAACGTGGCTACTTTAACGGTGTACGCCTGGAAACAGGTTTCACTCAGTACGGCACAGTTCGAAATGTAACATCGGCAAGTAACAGCCCGACTAGCGGTGATTCAACTTATCAGATTTCGGTAATAAAATCTCGTGACTTATACATTACGTTACAGATGTAAATTATTACTTTGCCTTAAAATATGTGATGGAACTGTCAATGCTGAAAATATAGCACGGCAATCTAGTAATGTGTATAATAAAAATGATGGTTTGGTGTTGTAATATGTACTCATTGCTACGAATTAAACTCAGCTGTACTGAATCCTCTAACCTTGACGTTCCTTCATCCCGTATTATCTGTTCATACTACGCAACACAAAAGCTTCTCTCTCGATTCAGAGAAAATATACATACTATTTATTCGACTATCGTGTTCGATCTGTAACAATAAAAGGTCGGCAATATTTACCTGTGGAAAGTTTGTTTCTGACGAACTTTCTATATTCTATAGGCTATGTGTAATATATTTTTTTTAATATGTACGAGCATCCTATCACGATTCCATTCATCTAGTTTCACGTAAAAATAAAAGCTGGAATATATGTTTGTGGTAAAATCCAGGCAGAGATTTGGAAACATTTTTAAATGATAGATGGTCTCATTTATGAGTATGCAAGCAATCGATATGGGGTAGCCTATGACAAGCTACAAACTGAGCAGTGGCGTAGCGTCAATGTAAGCTAAAAAGCTTAGCTTCCCCAGTTAATAATAATTTCATAATAAACCTGCAGTTTATGGAGAAAATTATTTATTAATTTTAATAGAATTTATATTTACGCGTTAAATATTGCGATGCGGCAGCTCAGGATGATTTGTGATGCAGCAGTAAACAAGATGCCTGCACACACCAGCTTCCAAGCAGACCGGTTTCTTCTGTGTAATCCATCCTGCAGATTTTCCATCCCTTTATAACTAAGCTACCCTAGTCGCAAGGCTCGCAAAGAAGCTAGCTTTAACATTGAAAGTAAGTAATTTCCGAGTTATACCTTTTCGTCAGTTGTTTTCAGTTGAAGTGTTAGTGTGCATTGTGGCTGATATAATAAATAATGAGAGAAATAACAGTTCCTGACACTAATTTACTTGAATTTTTTTAGGACAATTGTATTATCAAGACTGACTTACGAACAAAAGTGTGATTTAAAAAACAAATGACCGACTCTCTTGCTGTCAATGAAGGACACAACCAAAAGACAGACGCATACTTACGTAATGATACTAATATTGTGATTTCTCTAAGTATGACAGGGAGTGAACTAATGTTATACGTAGACGTGTCTATTTGTTAAGAGATATGTGTAAACCGTGAAATCGTATTTTATTATGTCTCATTTGAGGTTATGCCTTATTGGTGTTACTTACGATGTTCCAACCAATCTTCGACTGCTGACTTGAAATTGACTACTATTTATTTTAAGACTGTATTTTTGTAATACGTTTTCTCATATTGCATGAAAGACAACTTGAGTTAGCTTCCCCTGCTCAAAATTTCATGCTACGCCACTGAAACTGAGACGCCTTTACTTGCAGGACAATTGAAATGAAATTTCTGTGTTGAAGCATTACATACTGTTCAGCACATTCCATCTAACCGCTCCTCTTTCCATAAATTCATTGGCTAGCTGTTGACGTACAATCACTGAAGAGCTGTTAGTAATGTAGAAATACAGAGACGCCCTTTGTCGGCTCTTATTGGTAAATACAATTGAAAGTCATCATGTGGTGAAAACCGTCCGGACAAGAGAACCACATGTTCAAGTGGAAGATATCAATTACCACAAAGGACGACTATTTCAGGTCCAGAAGAGGTCTCGGTATCAACTTCGATTTCGCGTCGCTTCTGTCCTATGAGTTGTGGTCGGCTAAAGTCGTTGCCTGCGTTTAGAATTCACTCAAGTGACGACGTCTACGTTTGTCCGTACAATACAAAGCAAATTACAGCACAATGTACAATTTTAATTAAGTATTACAGTACTTTGATGCATAATTTCGTAGCATTTTTATTCTTCCTCACAACACTGCATTGTTAGGAGATTGTTTATCGTTTGTAAGGTAGTGGCAAAAAAAACCGGACCGACCCTTGTAGCTGATTTCAGAGTCACAGATTCAAATTTTGCTAGTCACAAAACACATCCATCTTGTACACGGCATATCCAGTGAGGGCAGTAACCGAAGAATCGACATAATTGCATTTAAACCTCCCTCTCTTGAAGGTTACATCATAGACCCTACTGTGAGATTCGAATCGCACGAACATCAGCCAGAAGAAGTACACGAAGAAAAAAGGAATATATATGAACCTTCCATCAGTTTTTATGAGGTCAAATACTATATGGAATCCATCGTCATTACGGGACTAATGATAGGAGCCCGTGGGACCATACCCCGGTTCCTAGTCGACTTCTGTAAATCTTTTAGCCTGCATAAAATATTTTAAGAGATCTAACAATTGCAACACTCAAAGGCTCAATAGCTATTTTCAGGCATCATACATATGGACCATGACTAATTTGCATCTCCTTGACGTTGCATCGTTTAATATCATGTGTTTCAATATAGCTAATTCAAATTGTTATTTTTCACTCTAACAACAATGTATCACTAAGCCTCAAGGCATTTACTCTATTGCATCATGGTACTCTTTGTCGATGGCAACCTGTAGTGGTTACTGGAAGAAATTAAATAAATAATTGTAACAATGAAATGTACTGCATTTGTTCGATTCTTACCGTCTTTTGTTTCCTTCAGTGCCTCAAACTTACAGACGAAAAAACTTTGAGAGTTTTATTTTCATCTGGCATCAGTATTACATTTCTACCTCTATTCGGCAAAGATAACTGCGTATTTTTACATTAAATAGCAGTATATACCTCTGGCTTCACTATCCATATTGAAATTACCACAGTTTGACACAATACACAGCACAGGATTCTTTTGTATCAGCTACACGGGTCGGTCCGGTTTTTTTGCCACTACTGTACCTTGTCACTTATTTGGAGTATTGTACTTGTAAATGTGCCTTGAATTTTGTGGATTTCAAGAAAGTTTGTGCTATTTGGAGGCTAAAGAGGGTGGAGTGTCAAGTAAAAAAAAAAAGAAAAAAAGAACATTTCTGACATATCTTATTGTTTGCGTTTAACAGAGAAGTAGTCGACCTGGGTGGCACAGTCGGTAGAGTGTTTGCTTTCTGTGCTCGAGGTTGCAGGTTTGATCCTGGCCCAGGTCGATGGCATTTAAGTGTGCTTAAATGCGGCAGGCTCATGTCAGTAGATTTACTGGTATATAAAAGAACTCATACGGAACAAAATTTCGACACATCATTGAAGCTGATATAACCTCGGCAGTTGCGAGCGTCGTTAAATTAAACGTAATTTACAATAGAGGAATAAAGGCAGCGGTGATGGCTCGAAACATTTGTGCCATGTACGAGAAGAATGTCATCGGAGAAAGCATTGCAAGAAAATGGTTCTGTCGTTTCAACACACAACATCCCGTGCAAAAGTTAGTGTCCATCCATAGAAGATGGTGAACCTGGTGGGAAAAAGAGACTGTCATGTACAGTTGGGACGGTCGTTCTGTGCCGGTGTGCTTGGTTACTTGAGCAACAGAGTGAGTTTATAGAAACACGTGACTTACCGCCTCGGCTGGGATCTGCAGCGTGTAGTGACATCATCATGCGCAGTTGGTTCCAGGATGTGCGATGAACGGCGCATTCCACTCACAGTTGTCCAGTATCACTTATCACATCACACGTGTTATCATAATAAATACAAACTGATTATAAACATAACATGATATCCATGGTTCAATTATGTAGCAATGAAGAGAAACAGACGCAATCAATATATCTAATCTATGTACTACGAATTGCTGTAATGCCTGACATTTATTGCCAACAATTCAGACGTCTTGCGACAGCAATTGAAGGAAAACGGCCGGGAAGACTGCATCAAATGCTGCTGCAGCACGATAATGCACGCCCGCACTCCGCTAACATGAGGAAAGCAACTATCCAGGAACTTTGTTGAGCAATATGAAGTTATATTATGTAAAAGTATAACTCAAAACTTGTAAATAAAATGCTGTCCAGAAATTAATAATTCAAATAAAACCTTACCGTCTAAAATTTAGTTTTCTAAATTTTGGCTCTTGTTTCATTGGGGACCTCAATTATAATCTTATACTGAATACCTTTTGTGTAGTTGAATTTTTATATTTGTGCACCGAACACATTATCCAAAATGAAAAGTATCCAGTAACGTGCCGTGCCATCATTAAATATTTCGTAAAAAAAGGTGAGTCCAATATAAATTAAAGCAAACATGGATACGACATTGGGGAAACCAGCTCCTTCGTTTTCGACAGTGAAAAAATAGACAGCAGTTTACAACATGGAGAGCTTCATACATGATATCGCAGTGGATGGCTAGTAGGAGTACCCAGTAAGGAAATCATCGACATAATAATAATAATAATAATAATAATAATAATAATAATAATAATAATAATAATAATGGCTTTATTTAACCTGGCAGAGTTAAGGTCGTAAGGCCTTCTCTTACACTCAACCAGGATTAAAACTTGCTCATATAGTTGAACATACGTACAATTGGATCGAAATTAAGTAATGACCAGGCTTCGGTCCTGGGCACAGAAACGCATGAAGTTCAGAACGCACAGACGTTTAGTGTTGTGTTGGTCGAGTGGACTGGGAGATGGAGCGTGTCGTTACTTCGTGTCTCAACATGTAAACAGTCCGTCATAGTACAGCACAAAATATATTTCACCCTGTACGGATGTAGTATATACAGTACATTCCTAGTACAGACAATAAATGTCTACCATTAAAGTATCAACGTGAGTTGTAACCTTCAATCAGGTGTCCCTACGCCGAAGCCTGTTACACGTACCGCAGCCAAGCAGCAATACACACAACGGTAATGCACATTACGGACCCACCTGTGCTGTTGCAGTCACCCCACACGGCTCATGACGTCATTTATACTCCGTGTACTCTAAACCTCATACTGGTTACTCTGTGTCCCTAGGCCGAAGCCTGGTAATTACACACTAATACGATCAAAAGAGGTAGTTACATAAAAATTTACCTCATAAAATAAAAATAAAAATAGTGAAATACATATTAATGTTGTTAGAATCAAATACGAATCACACAAAAACAGAAGCCGATAATTCAATAAAAAATGTACACAGTAAAAATAAAAATAACCACATTGGAATACATGTTAGTATTACATTACAAATAAGTAGGATTCACATAATTACACCAGAAACCGACAATTGAATAAAATGTACACAATAATAAAAAATAATAGACTAGTAATAAAAAATAACAATAAGAAACAACACAGTGGAATACATATTGGTGTTAAGTGATAAATAATGACATGATTACGCAATAAAAATAAGAAACAAAAAATAAAAATAAATACAGTGGAATACATTGCATTACATATTTGCAACGCGTTAGGTCTGGCAACTCATCATAAGATATTTTTCTAATTTACATTGAAAATCAATTAAAGTTCGGCAGACCTTGACTTTAGGCGGCAGAGAATTCCAGTGACGAGAAGTAGCAACAGTGAAAGATGAAGAATAAAGAGATGATGTGTGGAGTGGTATTTCTAACGTGTTATCATATTGTGACCGAGTATTTAAGTTATGATAGCGAGAAAGATTGTGGAATCGGACAAATAAGTAAGAGGGAGCAGAAGTATGCAAAATTCGGTATAAGAGAGAAAATTAATGCAACTTTCTCCTCTCATTTAATCTGAGCCACAGAATAAAGAAGGTGAAATGTGATAGTAGTAGCGGACATTACAAATGAAACCAACACACACATTATGAACCAGTAGATACATAATATATACAGCGTTAAAAGATCGTCGACTAAAATATACGCAAATTAGTGACGTAATGCACGTCATTATTGAACGGCTGCGCCGTATCTCAGTCAATGAGTTTGGTATGTTCAAGGCCTATGCAAGGTGGATGCCGTCCGACGTCGAACATCGAAAGGATGTCTGCCACAATTTCAGAAAAATGTATCGCATTTTTTAATGAAGTTTGTAATCATAGATAAAATCTTGATACATCATTATGAACCAGAGACAAAAGGGTAGGCAAAACAATGGAAACACGGCGACACTCCACCTCCGAAGAAAACAAAGGCTGTTTAATCGGTCGGAAAAGATATGGCGTCAGTGTTTCGGGATTCTAGGGGGTTAATCATGATTGATTACCTAGCAAAGGACAAAACCATAAACGGAGAGTACTCTTCTAATCTCCTACAGAAATTGAAAGGAAATTTCGTGAAAAAAGGTCAGATATGACAAAGAAGAAAGTGTAGTTTCTTGACAGTATTTCTGTACACACATCCGCTATGTCGATTATTAAACTACACGAACTCCAGCTCCGGTTCAAATTATTGCTGCTCTCTATTTCCTGGATCTAGCACTCTGACTTTTTTCCTCTTCTCAAAGCCTAAAACTTACTTGCTGGAAATAAATACTCCTCAGATAAAAGAGTTACTGCAGCAGCAGAAAGGCCTTTTACATACTTCTAGGTATGGCTTGGAAAGAGAGAAAGCTGTTCAGTAATCTTTATATGAAACAACGAGTCAAAGTCAGGACAGGAGAAGGAAATAAACATACTCTTACACTTTTCTTTTGCATGAATAAACTATTGTACAAAATCGTACTTCTGTCAATCTGAAATCAATAAATATTTCTATTGAAACAAAACTATTTGAACCTATGTGGTTGTTTGCAGAGACTTATGAGGTCGTATCATTTGCAAAAGCCATTCAATGCTTGGAACAAATAAATTAGCAATGTTCAATCTCAAAATTCTGAAAATATGCTGCAATATATGCAAAATAGACCCTTATATCCAGAAACACCAAAAATGTGCAAAAAATGCAATATTAACTCTGCATATTCGTAATCACAGATGTTCAAAACGTATATAAAACTGTTTTTGAATGACTGTCAAAGAGCCTAGTAGTATACTAGTATTTACTCTTGCTTAGGTGCATTCTTATTTTCTTATTCAAACCAGTTGACAGTTCCAGAGTTCATTCTGAAGCCAGGTTTCAGGCAGGCAACCCTAAAAATGTCTGCAGACCAGCCTCGCCCCATATCTTCAACCAGTGATCGAAGAAAATCTACGAATATGATAATAGAAAGGAGATCGGTCCAGTGGTGATAATGTCTATCATTGGTAAACGGGACAATCCTGAAATAAAATCGATCTGCGACATTGTCTTCCTAAAGGGATGTATTCTTCATTGGCCGAGACTCAAACCTGGACCGCCTGCATGACGGGCTAGTGACCTAAATCACTCATCCATCTCAGGAACATGCCAAAGACACTAAATTGTTCAGAAATTGAGGTAGAGAATTCAATCTGAGTCTGAAGATCGGAGGCTGTCGGATGTGGAAGTTGCATTTGACGTCTCCTCGCATCAGAATGCAGGTCACTCCTTGCCGGAGGCAAACGGTTCGGATGGCTCCATATTGCACAGTGAGTACACGACTGGCGGGGACAAGCTGAATCGATCATTGCTAGAATGCACCTTATTGGAAAATGTCGCTTATAAAAAGTTATTCAACAACTGTATAGTGTCCGTTAACAAGATGGGATGGAGTTCAAGCTGCAAGTATTGTCAGGATGCTTTGGAGAAACTTAGCGTCTGAGAGCTTCTCACCTTTAGCTGTAATTCTTGAGTTTGGTGACAGTTCTCAGAATTTTATCCTGTGATAATCTCTTTGAAATTAAGGGATTTAGCGGTCCTGATACCTTGATTAGTTTCAGCAGTCTTCTTAATTAATCCTATAGATGTCCTCTGCCCGAATGTCAGCCAACAATTGATTTCAGGCAAATCTTAATTCTAGAAATCAGGGGTAGTCTTAGTCCTCAGTTGTTCAAAATTAGGTTGTTTAGAAATATTTTAAATGCACAGAATTACTTTTTTAGGTATAATTTTTATTTATTATTATTACTATTATTATTATTATTATTATTATTATTATTATTATTATTATTATTATTATTACTACTACTACTACTATTTTACACAGTCATTACTTTATTTTTCTATTAACACTAATATGTAGGTAATTGTCATTGTCTCAATGTAACACCTGCTGTGCTGATCATACTAATTGTACTATTCCTTTAGTTGTGAGATTATATTCATATGTATTAATTTTTTTTTTTTAGTTAATACTTGTATACTAGAATGTATTTTCCTGTTTGTGATTGTGTATTCAGTCTTTTTTTATTATATATATTTATTATTAGCCCCCCCCCCCAGATGAACAGGGCAGACATTCATTTTAACTGTACACACATGGATAATTCTCGGTAGGCGCGTCCACGTCGCGGGGGTGGACACCTTGATAAGGTGACTAATGGCCGGTTTCACCAAACTCCTTTAAATTAGCACAAACGACTTGTCAATAAACGGATCATTTAATTTTAACGAGATCTTTAAAAGTTGACTGTTTCACTATGCCTCGTTTCTTTAAAATTAACGTGCGTTTACTAACCTGGGGATTTTGTACTTATATCTTGCATGTTTTATTTCTCATATGACCATGGCTTCGAAATCGCGAATTTCATTGGTTACATATGATCACGGCTGACTTTGTTTGGCATGAGGAAACAATGATAGGCAAACGTGAAACAGGCTGTAATTTTAAGAACATCTAAAAAGTTCTTATTCTTGATATTTTTCCTAAATACAGTATATTGTCATACCGTAATTTAAAAACAAAAAAAAAAAAAACAGGTGCTTCCAAATGTAAATAGGAACGTAGAGCAGTTAATTTATAACTTGTAAAGGAAATATAAGAAAATTTTGCGGACGATAAGGTAAACAGCTTCAGAATTAATGCCACAATACAGTTATTAATAGGCCTAAATTTAGGATGGGAAATCGCCTCTTCCATAAATTGCATACTACTTTTATACTATATTTCATGTAGACTACCCTGTAACAATTGTGTGGTAGAATTCAGAAGAGGTGTCATTAAATTGGATTTTAAGTGTATCCATTGCATCCTAAAAGCAAAATCTCTTTGCACCCATTCCATTTAAAAAGGCATCCTCTTATACCTTTGGAATGTTGTGCTATCGTATACTGACCGTAACATTATCTTAAAACGAGAAGAATCTGTTGAAGAGGCATTAAGTGGGTGATTCCTATCTGTCGTATTCTAACCTATTACAATTTCAATAAACTAGCGCTGAGGTAATTCTGCTGATTTCGGAATTGAAAATCGTTGAATTTTATTTATTTATTTATTTTTTTTTTGTGGAGATGCAACTGATCGCATATACAAGGCATAACAAAAACCTAACTAATCAAACCTAACCTGTCACAGTTTCGTATGTGCAAAGTGTATAAGCAGAGCACGAAGAAAACTACCTCAGCGATAGTTTAGCCACAATTTTTATGCGGAACTCTACAAATGAAATTGTTTGAATATTGAATGAAAAATAGGATCTTCTGTTGCAGAATCTTTTGGACATATTACTGACAGGAGACATGACTGGAACATGTAGCCTACACACTCTATCGTTGTCAATGACGACAGGAAATTTAGCTGTAGGCCTATTATAAAGATAATGAATGTATTGTGATCGTAATGTTGATGTACGTCTGATACTTTATTCACATATCTAGACAATATAGCTTTTGACATCCCGTTCATATCACCAATTACTATTTCAAAACTTCCCGTAACATTATCTTAAAACGAGAAGAATCTGTTGCAGAGGTGTTAAGTGGGTGATTCCTATCTGTCATATTCTAACCTATATTCAGTTTCTTCTAGAATCATTCTTATTACTTATTTCCTTAATGTGTAGCTTTCGTAAAATTCTTTATCACTTAAATCTTCAAAATGATTATTCCAAGTGTTATTACAACACATAAAAGTTCGCCATTATGTTGCAGAATTTCAACATCGAATACGTCCGCCATGTTGTTGACTTCTTAACCCATCGTTACTGCTTTAACGCGACGAATTAGGTCCTAATAAATTAACGACGAGTTTAAAGATGCGTTAGCAATAACGATGTTTGGTAGAACACAAAAATTGACTAACGTGTCATTAAATTATTTAACGAGACGTTATAATGATAACGAAGGTTGGTGAAACCGGCCATAAGTCCTATCGGGGACCAGTATCTCAGGGTATATTGAGGCCCCCCTTGCACAGGGTATTGTGTGAAGACTCCAACGGTCAAAAGAGCGGCATACGGTCGGTTTGCTGAGCGGAAAGAGCAGCCCTAGCTGATGGGGATAGTACACAGCGATGCTGGAATAGAAGCATTAGCCCTATCACTAGACTTACCCTGCGCATCGCTCATAACGAGGCCAGGGGACATTTTTCTTGCTGTGAATCTTCAAGGTAATTACAGGACTGGAATTAATATGACGACAAATGCTACGAACAAGGTACCTATTATTATTATTATTATTATTATTATTATTATTATTATTATTATTATTATTATTTTAAAGTTAATACTGATTGTGTATATGTATTCAATCTCTCTTTTTTACTTTATTATGTTTATTATTATTTTTAAGTTAATATTTGTATACCGATATGCATTTTTCTGTATGTGATTTGATCCTGGTTGAGTGGAAGAGAAGGCTTGATGGTCTTAACTCTGCCAGGGAAAATAAAACTAAAACTAAACTAAAGAGTTCGGATTTCATTATCGTAATCGCTACTGTTAACAGCGCAGGAAATATATTTAAAACTTGAAATAAATACATAAATCACAAGATTGAAATAAATGGAGTCTCGTCCGATCGGTTATACTACTACGATGCGAGTATGAACTTCGACCACTGACGGCCATTTTTGGCGTGCAGGAAAACTTCCGGTCAATAGGTCTGACATATCTCAGGACTCCGATGTTCTATCGCTCTGATTTTGGTGCCAAATGAAAAATCTCGTCTAGATCTGTCAATGTGTTCACGTAAAACCCACGGCTGTATCCCAAACAAAGTCACACTCATTTTTATTAGAACCTTGAGTACCTACCCAATATTCAGAATATAGTTATGGGCTACAGCACAAATTGATGGATAACTGTTGGTTTGGAGTCTGGGGTGGAGCATGAAAGCATTGTTCAATATTATCGTATGTATTTCCCTGGGGTAGCAATTAGAGCGGACAATGATTTAGGTAACGATTTGTATAAATGAAAATGTGAATACTTTTACAAGCATTTATTTAACGTTGTGATTGTTTCTACTTGCTTATTTATAGTATTCTGCCCAAGGGCAGGTCTTTCACTGCAAACTAAGCATTCACCAATCTTGCCTATTTTCCATCCTCCTCTTAGTCTCCGCTTATAATCCATATATCTTAATGTCGTCTATCATCTGATATCTTCTTCTGCACCGAATTTTCCTGGGTCATTCCATACAAAATTTTAAGAATATCCCAGTGGTCATGATTTTTTTTTTTTTTTTTTTGGGCTTTTAATATAATAATGCTATTATGAAAATAAATTAAACTGCCAATTATGACCGCCATATCATTAATATTTTAGTCATACGAATGACTGAAAAATGTGTGGAAGTTACATGCTATCCATAATTTGAAATATTCTAGACATCCTATATGAAGTGTCATTGAAACTAAAGAGACGCCATTGTAAACCTGTACAACCATGTTTTAATACCTTAAAAATTAATTCGAATAATATTAAGGGATGCTCATAAAAACACGTCACTGAAAACAAGAAATAATTTTATATTCGAATGCACCAATTTAAATTCATGCGAATTTCATTCGTATTAAAGAAAATCTTATTCTTAATCCATCTCTCAAGTTTTATGACGTAATCTCAAAAAACCTATGAATAATTAAATTAATAAAATTATTAATTTTTGTTCCGACGGTTGAAAATCGCTTGCTACGTGTGGCGGTTGCAGCGCTCGCGAGACTTCATAACGATGAGTAATATCAAACGTCCGTCTCCCTAACCTTGATCTCGCGACATTCTGTACGACGGGAGAGCCTACCTGCTGAGCTCCTTTGTTCCGGTGAGTTATTTTTATTAAAATCTGACATGATATTTAAGTCACTATTCTGAAATTTTCACAGTGGAATCAATATACCCTAAATAATTAAACACATGTTTTTTCGTCTGTAAAAATGAATTGCATTTTGTATTCTATATTATTTTAAATTAACTACTTAAAAAATTATACTTTCTTTCATTTTGAGGGAATTTATAAACAAGGCTCTCCTCTTTCGAATTGCACTGAAATCACTTTTCCGTCTTCTTTTACATAGTAAGAAAACTTCAATGAATGCAATCGTGTTCTTTGCTAAACCAATATTTTAAATGCTGATTGCTGCCAAACTATGAAAGATATAAATATAATATTGCGTGAAATTCATATTTAGAACATACAAAATAACCTACTACAATATTTTTAACTTTTGAGACATCATGGTTCAAAAGCATACTTTTTTGCATGGAATGGCCCTCCTTCTTTCATTATTCCTTCCAGTACATCATTCAGTGGGAAGTTTGTTCTTAGCCAGTGGCCCTTCAATTCCTTTTCTCTTCCTGATTATTCTTTCTAGCACAGCTTCGTTTATTATTCTGCCTGCTATGTATTACATACTATATGAAAATATGGAATGTTTGAAAGAAAAACAACTCAAATTAGCAGAAAACTGAAACTGTGAGTGTAACAATTATTAAATAACAACAACTTTATCACGATACTGGAGATAATAGAATTTATGAATTACATCGCAGTTTTAATACGCGAGGAGGGGGCGTTAAGGCCATACGTGGGCACCCCCACCATTTGCAAACGTCCAGCCTCATTCCAGTTGATGACACTGTAATTACTTTTTCGCAATGTCAGACTGGTGTTGTGCCTGACATTCAGCATGCTTCGCTCTTTGTATGCGCGTTTTAATGCGTTTCAACTCTAGTTAAAAGCTGGGCATTGGGTCTACTAATGCACATTTTGTTACAGGAAGAGACAAGCAAACGTCCATACATGTCCATATTGAGAACAATACCATTTTTCAAAGAGCTCAAATCATAATCTGTTATAGAATGCCATGGGAAATGAAGAGCTTTGTTTTGAGAATTAGAGATCTAATACAAAGATGATTCTCCCTAATCAAAGAGGAGACGTGGATTTTATATTTCTATATGCTAATGTTCGAAATTTTACACTAGGGTTCAGGTTAAAAGAAGAATAATCGACCCATTTATTACAAAGTATACAGAGTGTTTAAAAAAAATTGTTCCATATTTTTACAGAAAGTAACATAGGTCGAAATTAGAAAAAAATTTCGTATATATGTCCGTTTAAAAGTACAAAACAGTGGTGCATGTTTTGAGAGTGGATAGCATCCCTCAAAAGAAGTAAACAGACAATGTAGTATCTAGTAAACAAAGGTCCAGAATACTACGAAATCTCATCACTTTATTTGTGTTATTATTAAGTACGCACAATACGTACAGTATTCATTGGTAGACTGCAGAGGTCTGCATCGGACGTTTTCGCTCGAGCGAGAAGTAGTTCATAGCATAATCCGATAGGTAGCGCACATGCATGATGGGTAAAATTGTCACGAGCGATAAATCCTCGAACGGTATAAGCCGAGCGTTAGACATTCGTTCTTGTTACAGTGATGAACTGTGTAGTAACATCATAGATGTTTATCATTTCAAAACTTTGCAGTGTTTAACTAACCTCTGTCCATAGTACAACTACAAAACTTTCTTTAAAATGTAATATAAATGTTGTAGGTATTTTTTTCCCCCACACAGGAGTGATTGTTTTTTTCACATCTGATAGATGTTATTGAATGTAAATGTAATTACTATAAACGGAGAACACAATCACGATAATGCAAGAACTGTATCAAGTTTTCTAGTAATAATAATAATAATAATAATAATAATAATAATAATAATAATAATAATAATCTCTAATAATTAGTATATCAATCTTTGCGTCTGTAACAGTTGTGCAGCATGATTATTCGTTTTATTATATTTTCTGTGACGTTATCTCTGTACTAATATTGTTATTAATCTACTGCTATATCAATAATATTTTGTAAAACGTTTCTACATTGTCGCAGTATATAGGCGGAACACTATGTATGGACCTATCATATTATATATGTGGTAAATCAAATATTGAATAATTATTAATTAGCAATAATAACTGTATATCGAAGTTTTTCATACTATTTTATTTATAACTTCATGTTCCTGTTTTGGTACGTTCCATTGACTGTTCCATTAAACGTTTGTCATAAACGCAGAAAATAAAGCCTTACCGTGTGAGCAAAACATATGTGTATCTCATCTGTCGCCTCCCATACAAGATAAGACATGTCGGTGAGATGACCTTGTACTGTGCTTTTATTTATTACGAGCGTATCACGACCGATCGTATCTCACTCGAAGGTGCGACACTCGACCGAGTTCAAGCGAGCGATTTAACTCCAATGCGGCACTCTGGTAGACTGTCTTTCTGTTTATGTACTACGGGATACCAACCCATTTTCTACGCCTCTTGCGACAATACCTAACCCGGAGGTTTAATGGGCGATGGATTGGTCGAGGAGGTCCAGTAACATGGCCGTCCTGATCACCTGACCTAAATCCTTTGGATTTCTATGAGGACATTTAAAGACATTGGTGACTGCCACACTCATCGACAACATACAAACGTTACAGGAGCGTGTATCCAATGCATGTGAGCAAATCCGACAACAGCCAGATGTGGTCGCAAGAGGTCGTAATTCACTGAAAAGGACTGAAGCCTGTGTAACAATGCGTGGTAACCACATATAAAGCACCTTCTGTAATGTCTACAATACAGCACGGTCCACATCTCAACAGATATTTGTTTCCGGACACATGTTTATAGGAACTTTTTCTTCTAGTTTCGATCAATGCTACCTCTGTAAAAAAATATGCGAGACTTTAAACACCCGTATAGATTGTTTTAATCAGTCCACATTCATACCTCCACACTCTCTTACCTAGCATCTCGTTTTGTTTAACTTTCACTACCTCGAACCTAGAACATGTACGTTTTCTTTATTCCTCTGCACAGAACATCCTTCTACTCATCATCTTTCAGTATATCGATTCCACGCCTCTGGAATTCTCTCCCTGACCATGTCGGACAATATCAAAATGCAAATTTCAATTAAAAAATCACATTCTAGTTCATGGAATTCCTTGTTGAAAACCTGTCAGGTTGCGCAACTTCGGCTTAACCCATGACATATAGTAAATATTGTAACTATGCTGTTGTAAAATTGATAATTACGTAATATGTAATGTATTTATTATTATTATTATTATTATTATTATTATTATTATTATTATTATTGTTATTATTATTATTATTATTTATCACTATCATTGCTGTTTCTGTTTCTCTTTCTTTTTCTTTCTTTCTTGTATTAGCTCGATGAGAGCTCTATAGTGTTCTCTTGACCTTGTTGACCTCTATAGGGCTTTAATTTAATTTGTATTATTTTTATCAGTGTTTGTATTTTTTTTTGTATTTATATGTGCTATCTGGTAGGTTGAAAGAGAAGGTATTATGGCCTTAATCCTGTCAGATTAAATAAATAAATAAATAATAGACCTAAATAAAATTGAAGTTTAGCAGTTCAAACAATGCAAGTAACAGTGGCGTAGCGTCAATGTAAGCTAAAAAGCTTAGCTTCCCCAGTTAATAATAATTTCATAATAAACCTGCAGTTTATGGAGAAAATTATTTATTAATTTTAATAGAATTTATATTTACGCGTTAAATATTGTGATGCGGCAGCTCAGGATTATTTGTGATGCAGCAGCAAACAAGAAGCCTGCACACACCAGCTTCCAAGAAGACCGGTTTCTTCTGTGTAATCCACCCCGCAGATTTTCCATCCCTTTATAACTAAGCTACCCTAGTCGCAAGACTCGCAAAGAAGCTAGCTTTAACATTTAAAATAAGTAGTTTCCGAGTTATCCCTTTTCGTCACTTGTGTTCAGTTGAAGTGTTAGTGTGCATTGTGGCTGATATAATAAATAATGAGCGAAATAACAGTTCCTGACACTAATTTACTTGAATTTTTTAGGAGAATTGTATTATCAAGACTGACTTACGAACAAAAGTGTGATTTAAAAAACAAATGACCGACTCCCTTGCTGTCAATGAAGGACACAACCAAAAGACAGACGTATACTTACGTAATGATACTAATATTGTGATTTCTCTAAGTATGACAGGGAGTGAGCTAATGTTATACGTATACTGTCTATTTGTTAAGAGATATGTGTAAACCGTGAAATCGTATTTTATTACGTCTCATTTGAGGTCATGCCTTATTGGTGTTACTTACGATGTTCCAACCAATCTTCGACTGCTGACTTGACATTGACTACTATTTATTTTAAGACTGTATTTTTGTAATACATTTTCTCATATTGCATGAAAGACAACTTGAGTTAGCTTCCCCTGCTCAAAATTTCATGCTACGCCACTGGCAAGTAATGTTAACTTTTTACTTGTTTTCAGTAAAATTTCCATGTCAAAGTCGCGAAACTAGAACGTGGTTGTGATTCTGAGAACATATTCTCAAGATGTGATGCAAGGAGGTCGTTAGTTTGAATTAATATAGGGTGCAATTTTTATGTGCGAAAGATCTGCAAGCAGTTTCGAAGGCAATAGCACACGGTTTTACGGCATCAAGCCGCTGCTAAGTCGGGAACTAGTTAAATGACTGACATTAAAACAAAAATAAAAGTGAGGGAAATGAAGTTTCTTTGTGGGAGGAAAGCTTTCCCAAAAGACTAAGAATTACCAAAGACACAAGTCTCGTCATAAAGAACCGAGCACTGTTGTCGGCTCTATCACTGGATATGAATCTTTCTGATCTTCACACGCTAATTCAATTGTTGTGCCGCAGAGCATAACTACACTGTAGTACTTTCCATACTGATCTAAGAACTATGAAGATATTGTGAAATATTTTGTAAAACAATATTTTAACGCGTCACAAATAACTCCAGAAACAAGTGACCAAAAGGAATTGGCTCAAAAAGCATTTCTTACATCTCGTTTGTGCTGGACTTCGGTAAGAACGCTGGCTGTAATGGCGTCCATCAAGACCAGCCTCAAGATCTAGTGATCAGTGCTTCTGGATACAGTTCATGAAGTCCCGAATTTGATTACTCTGTTCATTCATGGTCTGCAATTTAGGTTAAGTTTAGATATTATAAAACCTCTCCTGGCGTCCCGTAATCATGATCTTCCTATCATATCATTAGGGTAACTTAACTCCGTCTTCCAGGCGCCCGACCTCAGACGTGAGTTACATCTAAGCCACTGCCGTATCTACTAATTCGTAAGGAGTGTGTGTAGTAGCAGAATCCTGCTGAAAGTATAATTCCCGAAGTGAGATTCTTTGTTGTATGTTCCAGTCTTTAACCTACTTTGTCTCATTTTTCTTCCGTATGGAATTCGCGTGTGTAACAAACTTTTTTTGTAGACTAGAAATATCGAAAGATTTATTCATAGACTTCAAAAAGGCATATGACTCGGTTAAGAGAGAAGTTTTACATAATATTCTTATTGAATTTGGTATTGCCAAGCAATTAGTTTGATTAATTAAAATGTGTCTTAGTGAAACTTACAGCAGAGTTCGTATAGGCCAGTTTCTATCAGATGCTTTTCCAATTCACTGCGAGCTAAAGCAAGGAGATGCACTATCACATTTGCTTTTTAACTTCGCTCTAGAATATACCATTAGGAAAGTTCAGGATAACAGAGAGGGTTTGGAATTGAACGGGTTACAACAGCTTCTTGTCTATACGGATGACGTGAATATGTTAGGAGAAAATCCACAAACGATTAGGGAAAACACGGAAATTCTACTTGAAGCAAGTAAAGAGATAGGTTAGGAAGTAATTCCCGAAAAGACAAAGTATATGATTATGTCTCGTGACCAGAATATTGTACGAAATGGAAATATAAAAACTGGAGATTTATCCTTCGAAGATGTGGAAAAATTCAAATATCTTAGAGCAACAATAACAAATGAGCCGTTCATAGCAAAAGTGGTGTAAGTCAAAAATGGATAATAAGGGTTAAAGTAAACATTCTGTAAAATACAGCGCAAAGTAGCAATTAATATTCAATTTATTTAAAATATTAGTAGTCATTGGATAGCAAGAAGGACATATTAATTGCTACTTTGCGCTGTATTTTACAGAATTTTTACTTTAAACCTCATTAACCAATTTAGACTTACACTACTTTTGCTCTGAACGGTTCAAATATAAATGCCACTCGGAAGGAAATTAAACGCAGAATAAATATGGGAAATGCCTGTTATTATTCGGTTGAGAAGCTTTTGTCATCTAGTCTGCTGTCAAAAAATATGAAAGTTAGAATTTATAAAACAGATCTATTACCGGTTGTTCTTTATGGTTGTGAAGCTTGGACTCTCACTTTGAGAGAGGAACAGAGATTAAGGGTGCTTGAGAATAAGGTGCTTAGGAAAATATTTGGGGCTAAGAGGGATGAAGTTTCAGGAGAATTGAGAAAGTTACACAACGCGGAACTGCACGCATTGTATTTTTCACCTGACAACATTAGGAACATAAAATCCAGACGTTTGAGATGGGCAGTGCATGTAGCACGTATGGGTGAATCCAGATATGCATATAGACTAGAGTGTTAGGTGGGAGGCCGAAGGGAAAGAGACCTTTGGGGAGGGCGAGGCGTCGATGGGAGGATAATATTAAAATGGATTTGAGGGAAGTGGGATATGATGGTAGAGACTGAATTAATCTTGCTCAGGATAGGGACGGATGGCGAGCTTATGTGAGGGCGGCAATAATAATAATAATAATAATAATAATAATAATAATAATAATAATAATAATAATAATAATAATAATGTTTTATTTTCGCTGGCAGAGTTAAGGCCATAAGGCCTTCTCGTCCACTCAACCAGCCTTAATCAATACAATACATATTTAAATTACAAATATTTACACTACACTTAGAAGGTTCTCCAGCAATATTCTTCAGTTTTAACGACTAGTAGACTACATATTTATTTAAATTTAGATAAACCTATAAGGTAAAGTAGTAACTTAATTTATGAGCTAATTTAATTCGATTAATTATAATTAATTTAATATTTGAGATAGCTAGTAAAATGATGAAAATTAATTTAATATAAGCTTACTAGGACTATGTTACAGGGAGAAAAAAATATATATATATATAAATCTAAAATATATTTCTATAATGAGAATATTAATGTAATTGCCATTAGAGGTTTTGTAAATCTATTTAGAGAAATTAATGATGATAATAATAAGAATGGACAGATGTTAGTTTCATTATAAGTAACAAATATTAATCAGCAATTAATCTGTTAAGAAGAATTTATGTAATTTTGACCTAAATGAAGTTATTGTCCAACAACCCCTTACATCACTCGAAAGCGAGTTCCAATTTCTAACAACTGAAACTGTATAAGATGAAGAATATAAAGATGTCTTGTGGTAGGGTATAATGAGTAAATTGTTATGATGAGATCTTGTACTTAGCTGATGATATGCGGATAAATTTTGAAAACGAGAAGCCAAATAGATTGGGGTAGCGGTGCGCAGAATTTGAAATAAGAGAACAAGAGAATGCAGGGCTCGTCGATCGCTTAGCCTTAGCCAAGACAGAGTTTGGAAAGACGGGGAAACGTGATCATACTTACGAATATTACAAATATAACGGACGCACGCATTATGCACACGTTGTAGCCTGCTGCTCAAATTTGCATTTAGGTTACTTAATATAATATCGCAGTAGTCAAAGTGTGGCATCACGAGTGATTGTACAAGGATTAATTTTAATTTATCGGGAAGAAAGTGCTTCAGTCGCTTTAATGAGTGAATAATAGAAAATATTTTTTTTGGAAGTGTGATTCACTTGTTCATTCCATTCCAGGTCACAATCCATATAAATACCAAGGTTCTTCACAGTCGAGCTGTGGCAAATTTTGTTTGTCACACTTCGATCTTTGATGTTCTATTAAGATTGCCTGCGATTTACTTGCATTTAAATTAAGTCCGTGCGTTTTCGACCATATGGATATTGAATTCAAATCATCATTAACTTTAGTTATAGCGTCATTTATGTAGTTAGGTCGAGTATGCAGATAGATTTGTATGTCGTCAGCATTGAACCTCCGGGTTTCTTACAAGCCATAAGTAAGTAAGAAATATCGAAAGACAACTTTTGCATTAAAAATATGCTGTTCATCATGCAGTTCCTAAAATTTACAGGCTTAGAGTGACTCAGGATTACAGACCATGAGTTTTTATTGTAAAATGATTGTATTCTACCCACCTGTAAGCTCCTTCCTTCTTAAGTTCGAGTAGAACCTTTCAATCAAGCTGTAGAATGACACTTTTTTCAGATGACGAAGCACAAAATTACTACAGTCGGAAAGTAAACTTCACAAAGCAAAGACATTCAATGGAAACGGGCCAACAATAAACACGATTAAAGTGAAAATTGACTTCCTTATCAGAGGGAAAGTTTCCCCTGTAGTAACGAATCCAAAACGTCCCGCTGGGTGGGGCAATTAAGACATTAGAGAAGGCACATGCGGATTGCGGGGCTCATACATAGTTGATGAAACGGCCCACATGGAGTCACAGTCGCGGTAACTGTTGGAAGCGAAGAAGCGATGCGGCGGTCGTCAAGGGAAAGGGGAGAGATTGTCTATCGATTCGTGGGCCACAGGGAGAACACCGTGTCGCGGCCTGCATAATTAAACCCCTCACCCACACCCTACTTCATTGGAAGCACATCTTAAAGCGAAGAACACTTCGAAACAATTTATCGTAAACACAGCAGCTGTATCGGCACGAGTGGGAGTACAGCTGAAGCAGTCTGGGCAGGTCAGCTTTAAGGTAGTTCCTGGTCTTCCATTAGGGTTACTCGAGGTCTGGGAACTTTGTCCCAAAGGAATTATGCTCCCATTTCATTCCACGTTATTTCACCGTTATCACATAAGCAACTATTTGGTACAGGATTCTGCGAAAGCTGAATTATTAACCGTTGACCGGAAAGAATTTGTGGTCTAGCGACTATGCCCCTTTCTAACCTAGATTCGCAGAAATAATTTCTCATTCAGATACTGGGTGTTCAGTTCAAAGTGTGTCATGGCTCGCTGTATGTCGTCATGTGGATAGCCGATGAGCCTAGAGAATTCAATCTTTCTACACTTCTGCAGAGGCGTATTACCTATGTACCAGAGAAGTTGCCTAGCAAGTACGGCATTCATTCTGAAGAGTACTTACCGATACGTACAGTAACGCCGGTAGTGGCAGGAAAGTGAACTGTTTGGAGACACGTACTGAGATGAGTTTTTTTGTTACTGTCGGGATATGGGGAGAGGGTTAAGACGATTACTTACATATTTGTTGACATTAACTTAGACGGTCAACATGGACACGAAGCATTTGATTTGTCTTGTGGAATGTTGCCGTACGCAACCGATGATAACAAATAAGGCCCATTCACAATGCAAATTAAACATAACCGTAACACAAACACAGAAGTTTGCGGCCAGGTTATCAAATGAGATCATTCACAATGATTCACATAAACACTGACATTAACATTGCCGTTAGACGTTAACATGAAATTTTGCAAACTCCAAACTTTCATGCTAATGCTTACGTGATTTGCAAACAGTACACAATCATGGAGCGCTGATTTATACGACAGAATAATGAGGAAATGGCGTCGTTGTTATGTTTCCATGGTTACCAAATATCTTAGCGGTCATGTTTATGTTCCCATCGTGAATGTTCTTGATTTTACCGTTACGTTTACATTTTTAATTTAACGCTTACGTTATGTTTAATTTTCATTGTGAATGAGCCTATACCCTGCGTACGACTTGCCCGCGCAAAACACAGTTCGAAAGAGGTTATGGTAGCACACAGACCGTACAGACCGCCATCTGTTGCTACGACGTTCAAATTATACCATACACGTTCTCAACTTCAGATTGAACGCCTTGATTAATAGGCAACTTCTCTGACATAACAGTTGAAACTCGCTTCAAATCGTTGACTCACAACAGTGACGTCATGACACACTTTGAAATGAACAACCAGTAGTTTCGTCTAGTCTCAAATTCTTAATCAAACGTTTATTATAAATTGATTCCAGTTATTATAAATATATAATTTATTAAGGCGACAACTGCAATTTTCCAATTGAAGAGCGTGATCCCAAAATTCACTCAGACCATTTGGGCATTTTATGATGTATACATGTACATGATTAGTTTTGTTTATTTTAGTAGGTTATTTTACGACGCTTTATCAACATATTAGGTTATTTAGCGTCTGAATGAGATGAAGGTGAATGCCGGTGAAATGAGTCCGAGGTCCAGCACCGAAAGTTACCCAGCATTTGCTCATATTGGGTTCAGGGAAAACACCGAAAAAATCCTCAACAAGATAACTTGTCCCAACTGCAAATCGAAACCGGGCCACCTGGTTTCGCGGCCAGACGCGTTAACCGTTACTCCACAGGTGTGGACCATACATGATTATGTTTGATACATCTATCATTATATTTTAAGCTTGTTTTCTTCCAAAAAAGTTATATAGGGGCATCATTTTATTTTTACTAACATTTTTAATATTAACTTGCCTATACCTCTGGATCAACGCCGTTTGCTACCCCCTTCCACGACTGGAGTTCGATGATACTGGCATAATATACAAACAAATCACGTTACTAGGTATAGAAGGGAAGAAAAGTAATTCATCCATTTATGTAAATTAGGAAATATTGCAATTTTGAGTTTGATAATTTTCATTTGGTTTTCGTTTAATCAAAATACAGTACTGTATCAACACTTCGTGTTTTTACTCACGAATTGAGTTATCCATTCTGAGATATTCATTATGCAGTGTATATTGTACTGTTACAGCACATTAGCGTACAATATAGAGAATGAAGTTAAACTGAAAAATAATCATAATATGGATATTTAAACACGTTTTTTAAAATGTGTTGCCGTTCATTTCGATACAGGTTTCAGTTCCAATGTGCATAGTCTATTATCGCACTATGGATTATTGTACCGAATCCCAATTACCAGTTTCGTCCTTCGTACTAGTAACTCATGTTGAAATAATTCTGTACCTACTCTATAAAAGAGTACCTTACGTATTGTAAATTCAATCTTCACTTCTGCCCGATACGAAAAGATAAAATTACTCAGACATACTATCTACTGTCCGTCCAAATAGTTATGTCATAGGGTCGTAGAAAGAGAGGAAATCACATGACAGTTAATTACTTAACGAGGCCCTTTTATTTAAGTTATTTTAAACAGTTGTATGGGTATAATATTACGTAGACGTCCAATTCCTAACAGAAATTAATGTTCTCAGAAAAGAGCTAAGTCAGCCCAGCCACTAGCTGGCGAATAAAAGCTGGTGAGGGAAACCGGGATACGACGTAGGCAAATGGACGACAGTACCTGTGCGAAAATGATTCAATATTGAAAGCTCTTTCGTCACTGGAAAACGCGAACATGTTTTTGGAACGTACTGTTTACTATGGCCGTAAGGCTACTATGACAGTATATGCGGTCTTGGATCTGTGTGGAGGACGGATGAACTTCATTAGAAGAAGGGGTGGGAGTGAAGCACATTAAAAAACTCAGGTACAATAAAAATTGAAGTAAAAATAAAATGTCCCTGTATATGTTTGTATTTATTAACACTACAATTGGGTATACACCCGGTGGCAGTGATATATAATATACAATAATTACAATTACAGAAATGAAATAAAATAAACGTAACTGAAATAAAATAAAAATGAACGTAAATCTATGACTAAATGCAATAAATCTAGGACTATAAATAAAACTATTCTATAATAGCACCTACGATAAGCAAAAGTAATCTAACTTATAAGTACTTCTATTTCACCCAACTATTACCAATTTAAATAATTACATATCACTTTAATTAATTACATACCAACTTAATTACATATCTTAATTACATATCACCCTAATTTATTTACATATCAACTACATTACATATCATCTTAATTAATTATATATCAACTTAATTCATTATATATCAACTCAATTAATTACATGACACAACTTAAATAATTACACTGCACCTCCAATTACATTTTCAGTCTAATCTTCTCTAACTTTCCTTAAATGTATTGATTTTAAGAGGACCACCCTGAAAGATTGCCGCAGGTAAGCTGTTCCAGTCTACTATTGTGCGGTTAACAAAGGAAAATTTTGCCACGTCCGTTCTTTGTTTTCTACATTTAAACTTCCTGATATGATCAGCCCTTCCTAAGTATGATGGTGTTGCTAATCTTGCATTGATATCGGTCCATGCTTTGTGTCCCATTTGTGCCTTAAACAATGCGGTGAGTCTGGTTTTTCGTCGCCTTGATTTGAGAAGTTCCCACCCTAAATCTTTTACTATCTCCTCACCATGTCCCTTCCCCATTTTGACATATTTTGCTGCCTTGCGTTGGACCTTTTGCAGAAATAATTTCTCATTCAGATAGTTTCTCAAATTCTTGAGCAAACGTTTATTATAAACTGATTCCAGTTGTAATAAATTATAAATGTAGCGTCTATCAAGACGGCAGCTGCAGTTTTCCAATTGAAGAGTGTGATCTCAAAACTAATCTGTTTAGCTAACCACACCTACAGACATCAACAAAGACATGGAAATTCTACACATCCAACCAAAAAGCCAGAAACTAAACACACTAGAACAATACGAAATATACAGACACACAAAAACACATCCAAATGAAATTCTCAACACACAACTCAATTTCAGAACACACGCATTCTTTGACTCCACATTACACTACACAAACACACCCCCACAGGAAACAAAACAAAAGGCGCCAAGAACAGCTACAGCCAGTTCTGAAGATTGTCGATAACAGACCTAAACATGTTAACCAGGTACCTACGAGAAAGACATATCTATATATATATAATTTGAACTGGTAATGGAAATTACGGGAAAACGGCTGAACGGGTTTTAATAAATGACCCCTCATTTTGAAGCTTGGAACCCAAAGTTTTACAGAAAAATAGTAGTTTTCAGTGAAATGTCAATTTTCCTACATCATTTTCCTATTTTCCAAAATCCATCTTTCGTCAGTTTTGAGAACTAATTAATTGAATTTCAAAATAAAACAAAACACACACTACAATAAACAATAGACTACTACACGAAGGCCATGACCTACAGGATTGCTGACATAGAGTTCAGATGGCTCAGATTTTTCACATCACAATGCCAATATGTCGATCTTCATTTGTGTAATTTTTTGATAACGTATAATAGTAATATGCGTTACAAGAGCGGTATGTTGACGTTTTCATGTTCGAGGAAAAGATTGAAAAAGCGAAACGTAGTTGAGCTTTTTTAATTTCCGAGAACATGAAAATAAACATACCGCTCGTGTATCGTACATTATTTTGTGCGAAGATCGTTTATTACATAACTGAAAGAGGAATTTCTAATTAGTTGCAATGAAATCTCCATCTTGGTTTCTGTTCAATGACGGCAACTTTTCAAAACAAATATATCTATCTTCAACATTGTTCCTATAAAATGTTTTCTGTGTTTACTATACTCCAGCAGGCCGTGATATACGTCTGTCTTTTTTTTCCCCCAGTATATGATGAGTCTGGAATCTTGTTGATTTTTTCACGGCTTCCTTAATGTTGCTTGCATTACAAATGCAGTAACTTTTGTGGTGTTGTAGGGTTTACTTAATTTTTGCAAATATTTAAAACAATAATTAACAGTGCAATTTAGGTGAAATTGCAGTGGTAAGTTTCTAATTTATAATTAGTACTATATTGAACGTCTTTAAAAATAATATGTTAAAAGCCGAAAGCAGTAAAATGAATATGACGCTCAAGCGGTAAGAATAGGGAAATTGTTGTGTGTGTTACGTTGGGAATACTGAATGTGGTATTTCACACTTACCGCGTATTGGTTGTGTGCGGAAAGCAAGCAAATACGCACGATCTCGCACAAAAATAATTTACAGGTTTGATTCTGTGGTGTGTAATTTTCTGAGTACAGCTGTGTATTGGATATTAAAATCTACAAAACTTGAGGTGGTGTGATGACATTATTACTATTAGAAATTATTATAGTTAATGCCATGATGCAATTATTTTTCTTTAATTATACATATTAATGCTAGAGTGATGATATGAAAGTGAAACCTTTTGGAGAGACTATCTTAATTAGATCTCCATTTCTACAATTTACTAAGTGGCGGCAGTGGCGGCTCGTGAACTTGTGGATTGGGAGAGCTGCAGTAGATTTTGGTACATACAAATTTCACTTCTTGATACCATTACTAATCAGTATAGGACAAAAATAAATGCACTACATATAGAAAAACCAAAACTTTCTGACTTAGTTGGGATCATTTGCTAATCGCTAAAAAAAAAAAACTAATACCATCGATTTCAGTCTGAATTTCTGATCGGCAGACACTCAACTTGCAATCTACCAGTTCATTCTGAATTGTCTTAGAATTACCTTTAAACAGTGGCATGTTCCAAATGATTTTTGAGAGACACGTTTAGATCACTCACGAACTGTAGCAACCTACGAAATACACCAGAGTCCTTCGAATCGTTTTTTCATCATGTCCCCTAAGGGGAAGTTCATATTGGCCACAAAATTTGATACAATCAATATTTTTTTTAATAATTTCACGATTTTTTCTCACTTTTTGATTATGTTTGAGAATGTTTGTTCTGTTCGTTTCACTTAATTGCGCAGCAACATTAGTTTTGCCTAACATAGCCAATGAAACAACATTTTTAGGTGAGATTGCGAAGATTCGTACTTTTTAATTTTTAAAGGCAAATGTCCTAAATCTGTCACACCATTCCTAGTCTATGCAGTATCACCACCGAAGAGGAGGCAACCACAAATGTTCAGAGTAAATTTCACTGTTATACTTACTTACATATATGCACTATTTCGGCTGGTTGAAGCTTGAGTAAGATTTAAGTCGGGTAACGAACGACCCTATAATTTCACTTCATTACATCAATTTTCTCCGCAAGGGAAAGTTGAGAAAAATAAAATGAATATTCTGTAATTCACACACACTCATGCTTGCACATTTGCACTGGTTAAGTTACGGTACTAAAACATCACACAAAGCAACACTCAGATATACTGATGGTCAACAGTTTTCTAAAACTGGAAAAGAAGTCTCTTTCGTATTTTACGTGCTATATCAAAAGGATTCTACTCGTGCAACCATTTTGAGTTAAGGTAAATATTAGGTTCTGCTGGATATATACGTAATAATAAGGCAAAAGAGAATATTAATTTCGTTATATTAACTCGATAAGATTCTACAACAATAAGTATGTGAATAGAAAATAAAAATATTGTCATAAGTTTCAAGGGAATAGAGAATCCATTTGACGTAGCATTACAATAGCGCTGTGGGAGGGGAGGAAAGATCTTCCCTTGTCGCCTGGCTCTGCAAGCCACTGCAGCGAAATATGGGTTTTAACCAGTGACAGTTTCCCTCTCCTTCCCTTCACCTCTCCACCCCCTGACCAAGCAAGACACACTCTCTATTATCTGTCCCACCCTGCAGATCCCAGGACGACTTTGAATGCAGTGTCAATTTCAGTACAGACGACGCGCAAAAAGATAATGCATAAGATAATAGTACATATTTCCGGCCAGATGAAATATAAAGCAATTTACCAATAAAAGCTGTAACAATTCTTCTACAAATTAAAATAAATATTATTTTTATTTTCCTGTCAAAGCAGGGAGTGCTGCAGCTCCGCAGCTCTTATGGACGAGCCGCCCCTGAGTGGCGGCTATAAACTTAATGGCTTTGTGGTGTAGATATTTATATGAGTCATTCTCTTCAGTATTGGCTCGAGAGAGCGCAAAAATTACAGTTTCTAAGGAAAGACCAAAAGGTATTACTTACAGATAAAATAAGAGGCCCAGAAAATTTTATAGTCTCCTGGTCATTTCAGCAAGGTCACTTAGCAGGATAGGATAAAATGATTTACCTCTACATTTCAAGCTCTCCATGCAGCAGCTATACTAAGATGCTATTCTATTGTTCGAAAGCATAGCAAACCTGACATTTTTTTAACTTTCGCCTACAATCCACAATGACCTGAAATAGCCATTTCTTTACTCCCACATGAAAAACCCACTGATCGTCCTGACATTGTTACTTGCGTTTTCGCGTTCAAACTGAAAAACTGATGGTAGATAAGTTCAAGAAAAAGTATTTGGTATAAAAAAACCATTCAGAGGAAGAATGTTTCATTATTATGGAAGCAAATAATTTTCAAAATGTCTGATATTCTTCATTGAAAATAAACCTGAAAAAAAAATTATTTGAACGTCTAATGAACTTAGTTTGCAGCATTAGCTGCACAAGCCACTAGTAATATATATTCCGAAGTGATATAGTGTTAAAAGTTATGTAATCAAGATGTATAAAAAACATCCTGTCATTTAAGATACGAATAAATGTAAAGGTAGACGTCACCAGTATAAACGAGATCCTTGTTAGAGAAGCGTAATAATGGAGTGAAATGGAAGTGCTTCACAGGAACATATCCGGTTTTGCGAGCAGTGACGGCGAGAGAGAGAGCGCCGTTCCGACGAAACTGCTTTGTACGTTAAAAAAAAGTCGCGTCAGGAGGAATGTACTGAAATTTTTTCAGCAGACACCATCTACCTATTTACGATGCACTTGAGAGTACATTTCTTTGTGTTCTTTCTCATACCAGTGCATCTTACAGTGTCTCGCGAAGCTCATATTTAAAACATTTTTTAAGTAGCCTACTTTAAAATGTATAATAAATGCTGTATGCCGGATCGTCAGATCGTTTGACGTGTACAGAAAATTCATTATGTGAATTCTAGTTTCTTTCTTTAGTCTTAAGAGAAAAGCTGAGTCAGAAATTAATTTCAGCTTGGAAAAATTGGCAAGTTCTAAAAAGAAAAAAATCAATCGACACTACTCTTCCAGGATATATAGAATATCTATCACCCATGTTCGTTATAGATGTACACTCCAACCTTCGGATTTTCCCTTCGAGATAAGCTTCATTCTCTTACTGTCATCCCTGACGTCACTTAAACTAATTGTAATTTCATATACCGCGTGTCCCAAAATTCAAGCACACGGGCTACATCTTGTGAATCCTAGATAAAAATATAGGCGACAATATTACTGATAAAATTTCGTCCGAAGAAGTTTTAATTGCAAAACTGGTCAATATTACATAAAATACTCATAGAATATCTTAGTAATCCACAACAATGTAATATTTAATGTGTGTATCTACAGTAACCTCACTAGAGGTTTTGATTTATCTAGAGATTATCAAAACTAAAGTAGGTTATGATTTGGTTCTTTATTATACGATTAGAAGAAGTAAAGTACTGTAACACAGTAAAATATTAACAGACTTACTAAAATACTAAACTGTCTTGAAAATATATTAATGTATTATCATCATTACAAATATTCCGCTAGATGGCAATAGTGTGTTAAGAACAGCTGTTCTTCTGCTACCAGTTGAGCCAACTATACAATCTTCATTGAACTATATGAATAATTACTAGTCAAGAAGGCTTTGTCGATTCAGTTTAATTTTTATTAAAACAATTGCATTCCGCTTCAATTATCACTATAATATATTAAACAATCTCTGATACGTGATTATCTATATTCTCATACAGCAGAAACTATAACATAACCTACATAATATAAACAAGATAAATGATAGAGAAGTTTTAATTAAGGATAATTAAATAAACATTAATCATTTTAAAACGTACAATTATTAATTCTTTTATCCAATCCATTAATAATGCAATATACACAACGCGCTCAATATCTATCCTATCCTAATAAAGACGTTTACAAGCAAAAATTAAACACACGTCTCATAATCACTAGAATATTATCTTCTCATTGAATTATATAGTAAATTCATCATATTCATTACAAAAGAAGTCAAAGATGGCCGTAAATTCGTAACTAATTAGAAATTCCTAAGTCAAAGCGCTAGATATAATGTTCTGGAAATCTATTACACACAGAATCGCATATAATGTTTGTTACTCGTTGTTCCAAAGCTTTAAGATATTTAATATGTATTCCATGTAGGAATTTCCTCATAACACATATCATGCAGTACTTCGAATACTTGAAAAATAAGAAATGTATTGTGTCTCGGGCATTCATTGGCGTTCATTTTAAATTTCATCAACTAGTAAGAATTAATTACAGCTTCCGTAGATGTAACCTTTGCAGGCACCAGGTGAATCCCGAACGAAGAGTCTGGCAACAATAAAGCGAAAGAGTGTTAGGTATTTAGCAATAATAAAGCATAAAAGCGTTACATGTCTAGCAACATTCAAGAATAAGAACGTTAGATGCTTAGCAGCAATCGAGCATAAGAGCGTTAGGTGTTTAGTAACAAACAAGCATAAGAGTGTTAGATGCTTAGCAGCAATCAAGTATAAGAGCGTTAGGTGTTTAGTAACAAACAAGCATAAGAGCGTTAGATGCTTAACAGCAATCGAGTATAAGAGCGTTAGGTGTTTAGTAACAAACAAGCATAAGAACGTTAGATGCTTAGCAGCAATCGAGCATAAGAGCGTTAGGTGTTTAGTAACAAACAAGCATAAGAATGTTAGATGCTTAGCAGCAATCGAGTATAAGAGCGTTAGGTGTTTAGTAACAAACAAGCATAAGAGCATTAGATGCTTAGCAGCAATCGAGCATAAGAGCGTTAGATGTTTAGTAACAAACAAGCATAAGAGCGTTAGATGCTTAGCAGCAATCAAGTATAAAAGCGTTAGATGCTTAGCAGTAATCAAGTATAAAAGCTGTTTAGCAACAATTAAACATAAGACCATTAATGTCTATCAAAATGTAAGTATAATAACGTTAGGTGTTTAGTAACAAACAAGCATAAGAGTGTTAGATGCTTAGCAGCAATCAAGTATAAGAGTTTAGATGCTGAGCAGCAATTAATAATAAGAGCGTTAGGTGTTTAGTAACAAACAAGCATAAGAGCGTTAAATGCTTAGCAGCAATCAAGTATAAGAGCGTTAGGTGTTTAGTAACAAACAAGCATAAGAGCGTTAGATGCTTAGCAGCAATCGAGCATAAGAGCGTTAGGTGTTTAGTAACAAACAAGCATAAGAGCGTTAGATGCTTAGCAGCAATCAAGTATAAAAGCGTTAGATGCTTAGCAGCAATCAAGTATAAAAGCTGTTTAGCAACAATTAAACATAAGACCATTAATGTCTATCAAAATGTAAGTATAATAACGTTAGATGCTTAGCAACAATCGAGCATAAGAGCGTTAGATGATTAGCAGCAATCAAGTATAAAAGCGTTAGATGCTTAGCAGCAATCAAGTATAAAAGCTGTTTAGCAACAATTAAACATAAGACCATTAATGTCTATCAAAATGTAAGTATAATAACGTTAGATGCTTAGCAACAATCGAGCATAAGAGCGTTAGATGATTAGCAGCAATCAAGTATAAAAGCGTTAGATGCTTAGCAGCAATCAAGTATAAAAGCTGTTTAGCAACAATTAAACATAAGACCATTAATGTCTATCAAAATGTAAGTATAATAACGTTAGATGCTTAGCAACAATCGAGCATAAGAACGTTAGAATGCTTAGCAGCAATCAAGAATAAGAGCGTTAGATGTTTAGTAACAAATAAGCAAAAGAACGTTAGATACTTAGCAGCAGTCAAGTATAAGGACGTTAGATGTTTAGCAACAATCAAGCGTAAGACCATTAATGTCTTACAAATGGCTTTTAAGGAACCTGAAGGTTCATTGCCGCCCTCACATGAGACCGTGATAGGTCTCTATCTTGTGCAAGATTAATCCAGTCTCTATCATCATATCCCACCTCCCTCAAATCCATTTTAATATTATCCTTCCATCTACGTCTCGGACTCCCAAAAGGTATTTTTCCCTCCGGCCTCCCAACTAACACTCTATATGTATTTCTGGATTCATCCATACGTGGTACATGCCCTGCCCATCTTAAACGCTTGGATTTAATGTTCCTAATTATGTCAGGTGAAGAATACAATGCGTGCAGTTCTGCGTTGTGTAACTTTCGCCATTCTCCTGTAACTTCATCCCTCTTAGCCTCAAATATTTTCCTAAGAACTTTATTCTCAAAAGCCCTTAATCTCTGTTCGTCTCTGAAAGTGAGAGTCCAAGTTTCACAACCATACAGAACAACCGGTAATATAACTGTTCTATAAATTCTATTTTTAAGATTTTTTGACAGCAAACTAGAACATTACCGTCTTATTCAGCATGAAATGGAAGGGGGGATTAAGAGTAGTCGACAATAAATCATATGAGGTGCCATTGTCCAGGGATAATGTATCTGATAAGAAAATATCGGTTACAAATTACAAATTATCTTCAAGGTACTAACCAGGAGAGCTCGAAAGGGAATTTCTTCGTACGAGTATACTAGGCTATTCCACGATGCAATGCATTATGAAGTCAGTCCCACAAGAAATATCAATTTATCAGCACCGGCTTGTGAAATCTTTATCATTTCACGGGCTTCATCGCACCGAGCTGGCGATACGTTTTTGTTGAGAACAGACAGTAAAGCAGAGCTTTAATGGCAAAGCGCAGGAAATCGATTCTCAGCTTTAAATTCGACCGAAACTATTTGAACAACCGGATATCGATAAATGGTCTGATGCTGGGTGGCATTATGCATGATAACGGGAACCACTTCGTAAATCATTATATTCCGTACTTTGTTAGCAGCTGAACTGTCTGGTCCGACCGTTACAGCGCGATCCTCCGTTGTTCCAATGGGTGGTCGCCAACTTCGAATAGAGACGGGCGTTATCAGAGGATTTATAACATTTCGAATTGTATAGCCATGGTGTTCAGAGCCATTTACTTAAGCTGTTTCTTGTTAATAGATACACTAAATGTCTTTCTGATTGAAAATTATCACTAGGGACCGGATTTTAAAGGAAATCCCTTCTTTTACTTCAACGCGAAACATGAAATAATTACGGTGTTCAAAACTACGTTTCTCCGACCAAATCACATAGTTTTCACTTCCCTTTTTTCCCTTTTTTAGTCCATATTCCCTTTTCCCCCTTTTTAAAAACATCTCTTATTTTGGTCCTTTTTTGACAGAATATTACAAACATTTAAATAATTTTCCTATATTTTTTTTCCGATAGGCCTATAACTTTCTGAGCAAGCGAAAATAGATATTCTTCTTCTCCTTCTTCTTCTGATTCCAAATATTGAAAAACTAATAGTGTGTGCTGATTTAATAATAATAATAATAATAATAATAATAATAATAATAAACATTGGTAAGAAATAGTGATAATAATAATAATCTATACTAATAATAAATCCGTAGCCAAAATTGTTCTGGTAATTTTCGATTTGCTAAAAATAATTGGTTTTAACATGTATGATTAACCATCCTGAAACCGAAAATCGCTTTTTTTTTTGTTTGTATGTCTGTCTGTCTGTCTGTCTGTCTGTCTGTCTGTATGTTTGTTACCTTTTCACGCGATAATGGCTGAACGGATTTCGATGAAAATTGGAATAGCAATTAAATTCGTTGTAACTTAGATTTTAGGCTATATGGCATTCAAAATACGTCATTTAAAAGGGGGGTTATAAGGGGGCCTGAATTAAATAAATCGAAATATTTCGCTTATTGATTTTTGTGAAAAATGTTACATAACAAAAGTTTCTTTAAAAATAATTTCTGATAAGTTTTATTCTTTGAACAATTTTGATAGGACTGATATTTAATGAGAAAAATGAGTTTTAAAATTAAAATAACTGCCATCTATGGCGGTGTATTGAAATAAAAAACAAATGACTTCGTCTATAAGGGGCCTTGGACACAACAATCGAAAGCTATGAAACATAGCCTACAGAGAATGTTTCTGTGTTTGTATGAAGTAATATAGGAAGCTAAATTAACCGATTTGTATAATTAATTATTATTTCATCATTGGAAAGTGTAGTTTCTCTGGATGGACATAATGCTATAGGCCTAATGTTATTATAGTAACTTGTGAGTGAATTGAGGACAGGTAAGATTAAAATAGCTTCTTATGCACAGAAAACTTGATATGATATTCTGTATATTCATTTCCTGTATTTCTTAAAATAATGTTTATGAACATATTCATTTTTATCTTAGAGAATTAACGAACAACGAGAGTGTATTGATTTAATATGCAGTAATAGTACGTTAGCTTAGCAATCCATTATTTTATAATTCAAATTTTAACTATGCTCAATTGAATCGTGTTAAAATACATAAAATATATATGCAATAAATGCAATGCAAAAAAATGGGTAATGAGCCAAGCAGATTATGTTGCGCTGTTGTAAAAGCTGTTCCTCCTGAGATTCAAGAGCTCCCACAACAAATTAAAACTTTCTAATTCGAGTACATCCGTTATCAACACACTTTTTACATAATATAATATAATATAATATAATATAAACATCATAATAAATCTGTAGCCAAAATTTTTCTGTTAATTTTCGCTTTTCCAAAATAATTGGTAATAACAATTAATAACATGTTAAAGGAATTGTCATTGCACCAAATGAGTGGTCTCTGGATGAAAATGATCGCATTTTAATATTTTAAATACAATTTAAATTAAGTAACATATTAAACGATTTATCCTTCTATCAAACACGAATGTTCCCTGGATCAAACGTCCTATTTTAATTATGTAATTACTTTATATTTATTTCTAACGGGTGCAGCGGAGCGCACGGGTACGGCTAGTAATAATAATAATAATGAGATAATTTAAATATTTATTCTGTGATATATATATATATATATATATATATATATATAACCATTAAAGATTGAGAAACCTGAAACAGCTATTATTGTTAACAAGAATTGTTAGAAAAATATTTCGTTAGTCTATTCTTAAATTGGTCTGATGTCTGACAGTCCCTGACATTACTCGGTAGGGAATTCCAAAGCCAAGGAACAGCCACAGTGAAAGAAGATGAATATAAAGATGTTCGGTGGGGGGGGGGATGGATTTAGAGTTCGGGATAAAAAGAAAATTTTCACCTCTGGTTTCAGTTGATGTTGAGCGGTCATTTTCTGTTTATAAAGACATTCAGCATTCAAAGAGGCAGAATCATATTGAAACATAATGAAATGTTGAATGCGATAAAATGCAACACTTTCCTTATGTTGTGAAGCGATAAATATAAGCTTGTGTGTGCTATGTGTATCCATGACTGTGCTGAAGTGTGTTTTGAATTGAAATAGCACTCTTTTGAGGAGTAATATATTCCTTTTTGAAGTCCTTTTTTGACTATATCAAATACAACACTTTCCTTATGTTGTGAAGAGAAAAATTTAAGATTGTGTGTGCCATGTACTGTATATCCATGAATGTGCTGAAGTGTGTTTTTGGGAATGATGTAGTCCTTTTTATGGCTATAACGTTCCCTTTTTTTTTTTTTTTTGTCCTTTTTTAATGAAAAATTTTCCCTTTAAAATCCGGTCTCTAATTATCACAAATAAGTGTAAGGAGATTTATGTGAATGACACGGTCAGAAAATGGAATGATCATATTTGTTCATTTTTCATTTAGTGCTCTGCCTAAGGGCAGGTCTTCCACTGCAAATCCAGCTCTCTCCAGTCCTTTCTATTTTCTGCCTTCCTCTTTGTTTCCTCTTATGATCCGTATATCTTAATGTCGTCTATCATCTGACATCATCTTCTACCCCGAACTCTTCTTCCGTTCATCATTCTTTCTAGTGCATCCTTCAGTAGGCAGTTTCTCCTCAGCCAGTGACCCAACCAATTCCTTTTCCTCTTCCTGATGAGGGTATTAAATTAGGACGAGGATTTTATCTGAACTAACTTATATGTGAGGGGCTCACAACCAGAGTGGACCAAATCCACCCGTGATCAGTTTGTGAATTAATACAATCTCGGATGAAGAAAACTTAGATTTATTCATTGCCATAACAAACAAAGTCATAACTCATTTGTTACTCGACAGAGGGCAGCATTTCCTATGGAAGGTGAAGGTTGCTAAGCGTGAGCCAGGAACTTTAAGACTCGATATCTCAGCACTATTCCAGATGGACTTGGTCCACTCTGGTTGTTAACCCCTCATATGCCGATGAGAAACCACCCATCATTTTAAAAGATTTTTACGAAGTGTTCTCACATCTGTATTACACAAGCTTAGTTTCAAAACTGAAAAAATTCCTAACAAATGGAAAATAACAGCTATGTCCAGTTTATAAGTCAAGCAACAACACCAAAATCGAAAATTACAGACCAATTTCGATAAATTCTGCATCTGATAAAATGTGTGAAACAATATTATACACCAGAATTATTAATCATGTCAAAAGTTATTTAGTAGCTGAATATCAACGTGGTTTCATTACAGACAGAGCTACTGTAAGAAATGAACCAATTTTGCACAGTAGGCTATGTATCAAGTCGTTCAGATTGTAAATTTCAAGTTGACACTACATACTTACACTACCTCAGATTGAGGTTCTGGCTGATATGTATGTACATCTATTATAAGGCAATGCGTCTCACTTGACGGTATGTGTCAGATGAAGAACAACTGTTTGTATATATCTGAAGTATGATTAGTGTAATATGCTACTAGTCAGCGAAATATGCAATGGAGGGGGGAAGAAACTGGCCACCTTACCCCATTATTACTTTTATTAGTTATTTTACTTCGCTGTATGAACATCTCAGGTTATTTAGCGTCTGAATAAAATGAAGGTGATAATGTTCGTGAAATGAGTCCGGAGTCCAGTACCGATAGTTATTCAGCATTTGCTCTTAATAGATTCAAGGAAAATCCCGGAAAAAATCTCAACCAAGTAACTTGTTCCGACCGGGATTCGAATCCGGGCCATCTGGTTTCGCGGTCAGACGCTCTAACCGTTACTCCACAGGTGTTGACACCCCATTATTTCTAGATTTTGTTACCTTATGAGTGATGTCTTATTAGTGTCACTTATTAGGTTCAAATCTATCTTCGGATACTTGACTAACCAACAACAATTATTTGAGCCGTTCAAAGCAGAAGTGGTGTAAGTCAAAAATGGATAATAAGGGTTAAAGTAAACATTCTGTAAACTACAGCGGAAAGTAGCAATTAATATTTAATTTATTTAAACTATTAGTAATTAGTGGATGGCAAGGAGGACATATTAATTGCTACTTTGCGCTGTATTTTATAGACTTTAAACCTCATTACCCAATTTTGGCTTTCACCACTTTTTCTCTGAACGGCTCATTTATACAGATATGTCTAAAATATTTGAGAAGAATAATCGCAATATAATCTACTAGTACTTTCGCCCAAAATAAATAATTATGGATTTTCAAAATAAAGGTTAAATTTAATGAGTTCATACTTAAGAATCCAGGGGGTGGGGGTGAAATCTATAATGCAATTAACCCTGGTTTCAGACTTCCCCCTCAATATCTAAACTGAGTTCTTTTTGTTTAAATTGAATTCAATTTAAATAATTTGTTATTTAGACTGGGAAGTTTTGAAATTAAAGTCATGTATAAATAACACAAAATAAAATAATTTGGAACAAGATAAATTAAAAAAATAAGGAAATTATGTTAAAAATTGACATTCATATCCTGAAATTATTATAATATTGATTATCGAGGGGTTAACAAGATTGCCCATATTTATTTATTTATTTATTTATTTATTTATTTATTTGTTTATTTATTTATTTATTTATTTAACTTGATAGAGATAAGACCATCAGGCCTTCTCTTCCCCTCTACCAAGGGGGCGTATGAATTACTTGTTAAAATGGATTTATTATTTATGTTATTCTCATTTGAAAATGTTAGTAGACATAACGGACAAATACGTGGAATTTAAGGAAACAAATATGGAGAAAAATGAAAATAATGCCGAAAAAATCATCAGTGGGGTAATCCTATTACCCCCCCCCCTTCTTGATAGAAGGAGTGTTAATAGCAAACGCCCGTTGTTCACGCATTCAACGCTCCATCATTCGTAATATAATAACTATTGCCATAGAATGAAAGCGAGATTTTTATTGGCAAAAATTAAAATACCCGAAAGTGATCGGATCTCTTGTCATCGGCTCACCTTGTAATAGTGGTTATCCAATGAGTTTAGCCCTGGAAAACTAGACCGCATATCTCTGTAATATTCAACATAGATTTGAATGATGTCCGATTTTCAATATGTTCGGTGAAGTTGAGCTACATGCCTGCTGCATACACTCTGTCTACAGGATAAATCTACTCTGTGATGATAATCATTATCCGCTCACTTTGCCAACAGCGTCTCTCATAATACTCAGGTGTCATGAATGTATACGTTAAAACCGATCAATAAAACCAATCACTGGTACAGGTACAGTGAGAAGCAACTAATTGACACATGAATAAAATATTCTGCAGGAATGAACGTATGAATCATACAATAATGAAGGGATCAGTCAACTTGGATGCTGATAAAATGTGAATTACAAACAGAATTATTTTACACAGCCAAACGTCCTCATAGTGTTGAGATAATTATTTTTCCTCTCCCTATTCCGTTTTCTGCTATTTATAAACTCTTGCATACCTTACATCTACTTACCTATCAGCACGTTTTCAGCTAACAACAATACGAAATCAGAATCAAGCATTTCTTTCTATCCCTCATCAGTTAGAGCTAGGATTTATATGTAGTAAGAGATAAGAATGACGCCGAGTATAGTTGAGTCGATGTGATGCCGGTTAAGAAGGTTTTAAGCCTGGTTAACAAAACTTGAAATGCAAGAAAAGTCCACAAGAACTAGACAATGCAGCTTTCAATCCCCCGCTGTTTTGTAAGTGGTGGTTAAGAGGATAAAAGACCCTTAGCGCTAACTAATGGAAGTACTGAATGACAAGAATGGCAAGTATAAGGAGTGGGGGGCATGGCTTGCATGTTTGTAAACTATACCGACTAAAAATATTAGCTTTTACTACATACGAATCCTAGCTCTTCATCACTGAATGTCATTATTAGACGCGACCTCTGTGGTGATTTCATTGAAGTTGGCCTACCTTTGACTAGTGCGAATGTAGGTGGTTGAAGAGAAGACATCGAAAGAGGTAAACAATGGACTCATGTCTGTCAAACATGTACAATTCTGTAAAAAGGATGCTAACGCTGAATTCAAATCGATGTTTTTCGAGTTTGATTTCTAATACAGGGTCCGTATTTTAAAATTTAAAAAGTATAAAATCATGTTCTATACAATATCCTGCAAGTTAATCTATATTTTAAGTTTTAATTTCTTTTCATTTTCATATTTTATAGAGAAAATAACCTTCATGAGGTGATTTGAAAAAAAAATATATATATACACACACTTGTAAATTGTTTTATTTACTAATTTACCGAAATTTATAATAATACAGTAGTTACTATTAAAGAAATTTCAGTTTAAATATGTGTAAATACAAAATTTCATTGTGAGTCCTGGCTTTTTTTTAAATATGAATATGGTAGGAAAAGAAAACTGCAATCACATCAGATATTCAAATAAAGATAATTTCATCCAGAGAATTGGCGTCTGGAAAGGTTCCCAAATGCTGGCTGCGTTTCCAAGTTGGATGGCTATTCGTTGCCGTAGATAATTGGTGCAGTGAGGGTCTCCAGTAAGTCACCAAACTTCTACCAATTTCGGAAACCAGGTCTTTTGCTTCTTTACACCAGGAGCCTATTGTTTCGACAGCAAAAACAATGAAGATGTATTTGTCTACTAGATTTATTTATTTCATTAATTAATTTATTTATTTATTTATTTGTTTGTTTGTTTATGTATTTATTCATTCATTAATTTGTTTATTTATTTACCTATTTCCTTACTTAGGTAGTTACGTATTTATCTATTTATTTATTTATTTATTTACGTATTTATGTATTTATTTACTTACGTATTTACGTATTTATTTATTTATTTACTTACGTATTTACGTATATATTTATTTATTTACGTATTTACGTATTTATTTATTTATTTATTTACTTAGGTATTTATGTATTTATCTATTTATTTACTTACGTACGTGCCTGCCTGCCTCCTTATTTATTTATTTATTTATTTATTTATTTATTTATTTATTTATTTATTTATTTATTTATTTATTTATTTATTTACTTATTTACTTATCTATTTATTTATTTATTTAACTGAGAAATAACTTTGATACGAAGTGGAATATTTCCTTGAAAATCTTACCCTATGTTAATACTTTTCTTTAATTGATATTGTAAAATACTGTAGTAGGTATCTACCTATGTCACTCCAGCGTTGCATAGAATTCCCACTATTAAATTCACTACAAACCTCCCAGTGGCACTGTTGCTTCGGCAATTCTAACAACTTATGTTATTCTCACCCACATTTTCTCTAATTTTGTTTAGGACATCTACATACAAAGGAGAGAAGTAATTTTTACGAAGTGTCGACTCGCTAGCAATGTCTTGCCTGGTGTATTTTCGTAAAAAAAATACCGAAAATGTACATTCTCTACTTTATTAAAAGAAATATTTGCACGCACCATCGCATCTCACAAATTCCTGCAGAAAATCTCATTCGTGCATCTTTGTAAATCTGGTGGAATCTCTTCACTGAGAGCATGTCTTCTATGTTTTTCAGTGCCGTTCTAAGATCCATTTACCCGCAACTTGAATTGCATCATTTACATATATTCCTTTCTCCGCGTAAACTGAAAGTATCATCCCCCACCCTGACTTACTTACAATATGGTTCAATTTATCAATGTTTACGTTTTTATTCTTCAGCATTATGACAAAAACAAAACAAAACTTTACACAACCGCTTCTATCTACTGCACTGACTACTGGGAAAGAAAACTACCTATAAGGGTAAACGTTGTACAGTGGAAGCTCTTAAGGTCGACAGAAATAAAGTTCGACATCCTATAGTTCGACTGGTTACGTAGAAGAATTAGACACGCCCCTATATGGGCACTAAGAAACTAGTTTGCCATTTCAATGGGAATTGGTTCTGTATCTTGTAGTGATACTTTTGTTAAAGGAAAACAGAATATTTTATTGATTAGAAGATCCATATTGATTACTGATTTTAAATCAATGAACTCTTCTTTTTCTATTTGATAATTGTGCCGTTTGTGAGACGGAACTGTCGAAACCCACTGTGGGACTAGAAGCGCATACACAAGTCTCGGGGCGGGCAGAAAATGCAAGTACAGTACTGTATTCGTTGATGGATAACCAATAAGAATTTGTATTCATTTCACCTGCCACACCCACTACCCTTATTGGACTGAACTTTCAATTCTGTTCTGTCGAACTTAGGAGAGTCGTCTGTACTATTATTTCCTGTTTTGCTAGAAGGTGTAACCTATGACGTCTGTAACAGCGTATTCCGAATCTCACCGGTCCGGTGGCATCAATGACGTCACGTTGCAGCGAAATAAGGAACAAAACTGCTGGAAGGATCGATGGCTGTCATGGTGACTGTACAAGTTGTTGTCTGTGCTACGCTAGCAAAATTTTGCGAAATTTCCGTACTCCCATCTCGTTCAAAGAAAAGATAGCATAAACAATTTATTTCTTGAACCAGTAGTAATAACGGGTCCGTTGACATGTTCGTTCATAAGCCATTAACATATTGTTTTTACGTTGTGCTCATTACAAACAATACAGCAGAATACACCGCCATGACACAACAGTGCACGATGTTATTCGTCTGCTAATTCCCGCCCTATACAAGAACCAATCAGATTCACTGATGGCGGCTGATGGAGACTGCCACCACCTCTGCAAGTTGATGGCACCGGTGCGACACCGGTGGAGCATCAATGACGTCATCGGTGGAATTCGCAACACTGTGATGCCATCGGATTACTCACCGGTGAGATTAGGAATACGCTCTAAGTGACTTGGGGAATTGCTACGGTATGGATCTTTATGCAACATCTGTACACAACCGGCGTTACTGGTATTAAAGACGCAATGTTTTGATCCCTTCGCATGTAACTTGAATCCATGAAATCACCATAATGATCCGAACACTGGTCACTATACTTATCCTCCTATACAGTATCACCACCTCCTCTTTGGAATTCTCTACCCAGTGACATCAGGGACTGCCGGACCCTATCGAAATGCAAAATTAAGTTAGAATAATTTATGTAACTAGTACATTTTATTTATCTTATTTATTGCTAGTAAGTTTGAAATGAATACAAGTTAATAAAATGTAAGATAAATTAGCCCACTCCTGAATGAGTAAGACTCGTGCTCAGGAGGGGATTCTAATACCGACAAAAATAAAATTAAAATTGAGAGTGAATACAAATTCAAAAGTGTTTAATATGTTTAAACCAAAACTATAGATCTAATATAATTTCGTTTATCTATTTTATTAATTTGGAGAGGATTCGTGATTAAAACAATATTGCTCGTACAATAAAATGTATTTAATAATCTGGGACTTTGACTCATGCTATGATAAAAAGCTGCGTTGGTTTTACATTTTGGTTCAGGCAAACGCAGAGAATTCATATTTTTAGTTTTATATTTATGTATATACCTTTCTAAGTTATTAAGATTTCTGTGAAAATATTTTAATAAAATATAATAATACATTTGTTTAATGTTGAAAACTTTGAAATGTTTAAATAACAATTCAGTTGAGTAATCTTTCTGCTTTTTTAAACAAATTTTTAATACTCTTTTCTGTAGTAAAATTAACGGATAAAGGTTGGATTTATAAGTTCCACGCCAACCTATAATACCATACATAAATGTAGATTGAAATAATGCTAAATAAATTATACGTAAACAGTTAATTGACAAAATATTTCTTAGAACAACAATATAATGTTTTACATAATTTATTACAAATACAATGAATATGATTATTCCATTTTAAATGATTATCAATAATAAATACATAAGTATTTAACCTCCTTAACCTCATTAATAACTGAACAATAAAAATTATGCATTTTAGTTTTTAGGGTAGATGAAATTGGTTTATTACCTTTATTATTTAAAGAAAATGGGATAGCTTTTGTTTTATCTTTTTTAATTATATACACTTGGTGATAATGGAACGAGTGAATAGAGCATGAGCGTAAGCTAGCACTCTAATTTTCACGAGAGTTTATAATGAAGATTATGCACGTGTTACATACAACGTTTTATGTTATTCTAGCATTAAAATATGCAAAAAAAATTATAAATTTACAAAATGTAATGTTATGACGGAGTAGAGACAAGAATACTGGATATGATGCACGGTAATAATTTAATTTTGGTTTATTTAACGACGCTCGCAACTGCCGAGGTTATATCAGCGTCGCCGGTGTGCCGGAATTTTGTCCCGCAGGAGTTCTTTTACATGCCACTAAATCTATTGACATGAGCCTGTCGCATTTAAGGACACTTAAATGCCATCGACCTGGGCCGGAATAAACACGTGATACAACACAACATTGCTAATTTTGGTTTTATTATATTAGTATTGCAGTTAAATTTCTATGGTGCATATCCTACAATGTGTCTTTTTTTAAATTATAAATTTAATTAGTACTTACTTACAAATGGCTTTTAAGGAGCCCGAAGGTTCATTGCCGCCCTCACATAAGCCCGCCATCGGTCCCTATCCTGTGCAAGATTAATCCAGTCTCTATCATCACACCCCACCTCCCTCAAATCCATTTTAATATTATCCTCCCATCTACGTCTCGGTCTCCCTAAAGGTCTTTTTCCCTCCGGTCTCCCAAGTAACACTCTATATGCATTTCTGGATTCGTCCATACGTGCTACATGACCTGCCCATCTCAAACGTCTGGATTTTAAGTTCCTAATTATGTTAGGTGAAGAATACAATGCGTGCAGTTCTGTGTTGTGTAACTTTCTCCATTCTCCTGTAACTTCATCCCGCTTAGCCCCAAATATTTTCCTAAGCACCTTATTCTCAAACATCCTTAACCTATGTTCCTCTCTCAAAGTGAGAGTCCAAGTTACACAACCATAAAGAACAACCGGTAATATAACTGTTTTATAAATTCTAATTTTCAGATTTTTGGACAGCAGACTGGATGATAAGAGCTTCTCAACCGAATAATAACACGCATTTCCCATATTTATTCTGCGTTTAATTTCCTCCCGAGTGTCATTTATATTTGTTACTGTTGCTCCAAGATATTTGAATTTTTCCACCTCTTCGAAGGATAAATCTCCATAAATTTAATTAATATTAATATTAATATTGGTGTAGTGGTCAGAATGTTGGTCTCTTACGCAGAGGGCCCGGGTTCGATTCCCGGTCGGGTTGAATTTCCTGGTTGAGGTTTTTCAGGGTTTTTCCTCAACCGTAAGGCAAATGCCAGGAAATTCGGGCCACAACATTCCTGAATATCACCGGCCTCATTCATCACCGAAATCATATCATAACAAATCAGTAATACACGTACAGTCGCCATCTAGTTCACAACAATAGAACCAGTCTCAACAATAGTACACAGGCCTTCGGATTTCAACCAAAAGACTAACTCGCGATATGACCAAAGATGTTAAAGCCAGTATAAAATAACAGCGAGAATATTAATATTGTTATTCAATTGTTTTTATTATCTTTAGTCACTTGTTTCTATTAGCTTTTGTCTGCAATTGTTTAATCCAAAGCCTACTCAAATTGACGTACTAAAGCATTAAAATTTCCCTTTGTTCAGTACACATACATTATCATCAAAAGAGGTAATTTTTACAAAACAATAGTTTATATGTAAATGGCGAAAAAAAATATGATTTTGTACGTACTGATATCTGAAGAATCCGAAAATGAAATAAGGATATGTAATAATAAGTATATGACACACCTTTTATAAATGAAAAGCATAGTATTTGAAAACATGTTCAAAGTATTCGTTCTTTGATACCCTACAACTTTTGTATAAATAGTTTCTTCATAAAATTAGAAATAAGAAAGTTAGAATCATTGTTCCATATTTTTCACTCACTCTGAAATGTATCTTTAGAATTTACAATACACATTACTTGACAACTTAAAAAGTATACAAGGAATGTGAATGAAAATTGTAATGTGCACTTAAAGTTTGAGGTGCATTCAGCAAAGTAGGAAAACAAGTTATCAGTTAGGGCCTTTTTTCATTTGGATACGAAACTAATTAGTTATTTTTTACCCAATTGCTGAATTCAGAATGATTTATTGTATAACCATGAAAATTTTTAATCCACTCTGAACACTAAAAGCCTAGAAATATTGAACCAAACCTTTAATCATACAGGGATCACTACCCAGCCCCTTTAATATCCTTTTTGCATATGTGATATTTGAGCTTTCTACTAAACTTCACTTATTGTAAAAAAAAAAAAAAAAGGCTCGATTTTCTTGGGCATTGCTACTGTGATACACCGTGCACTCTGATTATGAAATCACTCACTATTGGTCTGTCACCTCTCGCCGCAATTCAACTGTCGTGTGACTCCTGACGCACATGACGTCATTCAAATTCGTTATCAGAGATCGGAAACAACTCTGTATTCTGAGATGGTTAGATGTAATTGTAAATGTGGTTCTTTATTCAATTCCGTTTTCTACTAAAAGGACTTTTCAGAAGTGATGAGATATATCGTAATTGTAATTCTTTATTTGACGTTCACGTGAAAATACAGAGACCATTCATAGACGATGAGATGGTGAATTTGTAATTATGGTTCTTTCTGACTATAAAGATTATTCAGAGATGATGTGAAGTTATATTGACTATTACACTCTTACTACGTCATACTACTTTTGACCAATAAAACGGTACGAAAGGACGTATTTCAACCAATCATGGCTGCTTATCGCACAATTTTATCGCGTCCCTAGCATTTGTTTAATTTTATCGCGTCCCTAGCATTTGTTTCTTTGTTTGCCAACATTTGAAACTGCGCTGGTCTGGACGTCAAGAAAAAAAGAAATAGAAAATTACAAACCACTCCAGTCGATGCACAGCAGTTTCAAATATGACTCGCATTGGCATTCAAGAACAAGAATTAATAAAAATCACTGATCATATCTATGCATCTTCTGAAATCCGATTTGCAAATAAATGAAGAGCACCATTCGGAAATCCTGAATAAGTTGAATACACCAAGTAGGCCTAAATCAACGAGTTCCACTTCTATTACCCACACGTCCAATATAACATCAATTGAACCACCAACCACATTCAAATTTTAAAATTGTACACTCAATAATTATTCCTTTTAAAATTATTCATTCGGAAATTCTGAATAAGTTGAATACACCATGTAGGTCTAAATCAACGAGTTCCACTTCTATTACGCACACGTCCAATATAACATCAATTGAACCACCAACCACATTCAAATTTGAAAATTGTACATTCAATAATTATTCCTTTTAAAATTATTCATGTTTAATTTTTATGTCATCGTCGTTAATTAAAACTTTTCTAACACTTGTGTATATTAGTTAGATTATGTTATAGCTTCTGCTCTGAGAGGATAAAAAGAACTTCTGCTATATGATATTATGGATAGTCACGTATCAGAGATTGTTTAATATTAAGATTTATTGAATAGTAATCATTACAGTGTCTGTATAAAGACACTACTGCCATCTAGCATGCATCTAGCGTAATATTTGTAATGTTGAGATGGTACAATAATACATTTGAAGACAGTTGTATTTTCGTAAGTCAATTAATATTTTATTGTATTGGAGTACTTCGTTACTTCTGATCTTTATATACTTTCTTCTAATCGTGTAATAGTCAATTAAATCCCACTCGAGTTTTGATTTTCTCTAGATAAATCTGCTCGTGTTCCACTCGCAGATTTATCGATAAAATCAAAACGTCTAGTGAGATTACTGTTGAAAATATAACTGATTGGGAGACAGTGAGATGATTAGACTTCGTATTCCAGCTTCTATAAGCTGGAATGAGGTTGCCTGATTCGAAGTATATGTAAAGTCACAGCGCAGATACAGGTACGTTCGTATACAAAATAGAAAGTCAAAACCGGGACGCAGTCATAGTGAGTAGTCTTATCGATCACTGCTCTTACTAGTCGTGTTATTTAAATAACCACATCTTTGTGGCTGATTGAAGGTTCATCGCAGAGGTAAAATGCCTTGGGTAAGACACTCAAGTGTGCAATATTACAGGTCATAGCTGAGGATATTTGAACGTATATTTTCACTGTCAATAAATTGTGTCAAATAAACGTAAAAGTTACAAAATCAGTGCACTAAAGGACACGGCAATACCAAAAGGCACAGAAAGTGTGTTGAACGTAATCCAAAACAACCAGTACTATCACAATCTGAAAAGTATGAAGATATTAACTCGACGTTTAGCATGGATTTGTGTAGCCTACCATGATGTTCATTGCCAGCATCCCAATAATTAATTAATTAATTAATTAATCTACATTTCAGGGAATTTCTAGAAAAGTAGGCCTACATCGAAAATTAATGATTTTCCGTGATGGGCGACATATGCAATAACCTAATGAAACACGAAAAAATGTCAGACAATAGGAATATCTTGTACTACATAATGCACCAATAACGTCATGTGCTATTGAAAGAATTTCTTGCAATATAAAATCATTCACTGCAAAGTCCACGACGAAAATGAACATCACGGCTCAAGCATGTGTTTCCTAGTATAGCTTCAGAATGTCGGGCGTTGACTGTACTCCACGAACACGCAGCGACGACCTGTTTGTTTATATCTTTATCCGTTGCATTATCTATGTTCGCGTATTATATACCCAATGTGTCTTTAACTTCAGTCTTTAGGTAGTTGGAATACTAAGCCTAGAGATGATGTATCGTAGCTTAATTCTTTATTCAACATCCCTTTTCATCCACAGGGGCTGATATTTATATTTAACTTCGCTATCCTACCAGAGACAAAATATAATTGAGATTTGATTATGAATTGTGATTGTTATTCTTTATTTAACGCCTGTTTAAACCATTGGAGTTAGTCAGCGACATGATGTGGTGAATTATAATATTCTAATTGTTTGAATATCCATGTAGTTCTAATGGAATTGTAATTGATTCTTGTAAAGAGTTCTGCATTGATTTGAATTACTTAGGCCCAGTTTCACCAAGCTTCGTTAAAATAACGCTAACAGCATGTTAACTAACGTGTTGTTAAAAATTAACAACCTGTTAGTGTAATAGTGTTTCACCAAACGTTTGAGGTACGTTGGTTAGGTAACATGATGTTAAGAGTAATGTAACAGGAATAAAAGAAGCAGTGATTGTATGAAAGTTTACTGAGAATGTGCCTTTAATTGATGTATTCATATGTTTTAGCGGAAAATTGTATTTTTTACATTATGGAAGTATTGGAGACTAACATAATTACAATGTAAATCGAGAAAAAGAAAAGTGTAAGGAGCAGTAATTTTATCTCATATGAGAAATATAATTATTTTAGTATATCTAGCAAATAATTATAGGAATGTAATTGAACTCAAACGTACTGATGGAATTTTCATTGGGAAAAAGGAACAAGCATAGATCTCTCTAACCGAAGATTTTCAATCGCCATTTGGTTGTAGAAACGCTAACTATGAAACAAATCAATGTTATGAAAATATTAAAAGGAATGCTAAGAAGGGTCATGCACAAGATACAGTAGAACGTCTGAAAACTGACGGTGGTACTTTCACTCTCAAAGTTGATATTTGTGCGAAGATTCTTTCAATTATCCAGGATCAAATAGAACCAATAGAAAATGAAGTTAATTGTGATGCTGAATATTACAATGGTAAGCGTTAACATTATTTTCATATTTTATATAGGCTGCCTAACATATCTTCACACGTCATTAGTCATAATTACGTATTATGAACTGTTAAATCAGTGAAGTAAAGAAATTATCGTTTTGAAAATCTGCAATTATAGGTATCTGAGTATTAATACAGAATAATAATCACAGAAATGCTTACGTTAATAAGCACACATCTTCTCTTTATTGTGGATGCATTGCTAATATTAATACCAATATCTTTAGTATTTATGAGCATATCTATTCTGAATAATTAAAAATAATGAAGTAGTGATGGCAGCCGTTTTCACTGCAAATATATCTCGATATAATAATGAGGCGTGTAACATATGTTCTCTGGCAGCCACGATTCACGCTGTGACAGGACGTTAAGGATTTAACTGCGGGAGTATGCTATGTTAATTTAACAGTGGGTTTAACATGATGTTAGCAGTAACAACAGTTGATGAAACATCTTTTCCGTTAAGTTTACTGTTAAACTGCCTTAACGACATGTTAAATATTTAACAAGGGTTCGTGAAACTGGACCTTAGAATCACTATTCTTTTCACTTACTCTTTATCTCGATTACATTCTTCAGACTTTTAACTGCAGTACATCTATCGAATGTAACAAAGCAACACACAACATGAAAAAGAGTGGAGCCGAAAGGCTGCTGTTGTGTAGAATGTTAAATGGCTGTAATACATCAAGGTAATCGTCAGACGAGGGATTAGATTTCACGCCTGTAGCAGTGCAATAAATAAACTAGAGACTTCGATACCGTCTCCCTTTGGGCTTTCTCTACTCCTTCGCGATACGATTTCCACAACATAGCATTAACTGGTTTCAAATTTGAAAGACTTTACGGCAGCGGTGACCAAAACGGGTATCGTGATTACAACTCAGCTTCGTGACTGTATACAGTAGACTGTAGACATTATACTGTGCAGTAGACATTATTTGAGGCACCCAGAAGCAAAGTGATACAAGTGACATTTAGCAAGTTTTGAGGTAAATTACTTTGAAGTTGAAAAGGAAATTTAAAAAAACCTTCATAGAACTATGTTTCTGTAAATTTACAGTTGTATATGTTGGTACCTATATTTTCTATCTTCTAAATAGAAATTATCTATTGTAAATCATGTTAGGTAAATTAGGGTCCTAAAGTCACTTGTATTATTTTTCCACGAAAATATTTTTGTGGAGAAGTAATATAAGTGTAAAAGTTTTTAATATTTGTATATTATTGAAAAAAAGAACAAGAACATTGCTTACAACATTCAAACATTCCTGTCTTAACAGCATCTCAGCTTTCTGATTATAATATTATAACACAAAATGTGTCCGTATAACCGAAAGAATCACACAGTCAATCTTCTTAACGTATCCAGCTGTTTGATGACAACATAAAGTCCACTATAGTCTATTTAGTTTTTGTTTTTCATGAGAAGTGAGGGGTAATTTGAACGGTGTTCATTATAGATGCCTGTTGCTAGCAGCCAAAGTAGTCAATATATACTGCAGGGCTGTGTTTTCTGCAACTGGTACTGATGATTTTAATTTACTTCTCTTGTGGTTTATGGATGGACAGTATAGAAGAATGTGTTCCACATCTTCATCACGATTATTACACCACAGACAAGTAGGAGTATCGGAAAGGTGAAATCGGTGTAGGTACAATATTGAGTGACAATGTGACCTGTTCTGGCTCTTGTTAAAAATGTTGAACATGTTTGGGCAAGTTTTTGTACATTTCCAGGTTATTTGGTTTCTTTTGTACAGACTATAAAATTTTTTCCTTTTTCAGAAGAGAGCCAATTGTTGATCCATAAGTTTATAAAATGATACTTTACTGAAGCAAAGGCATTGGATAGAGATATCACTTGATGAGGTCTTGGTTCCAAATATGTTGTCTATTTCGCATTGTTATTGACTTTCTCGTTTCCAGGTATACCACAATGACTAAGTATCCATGTTATTTCATTCTGGAGTTCTTTTTAGTTTACTTAGTTGTTTCTGAATAGGAATAATTCTATGTGCATATAGGTTTAGTGCATATTTAATTATATTAAATATAGTCCCCTTGGAGTCGGTAAGTATGCAAATAGATTATTCAGAAATTTGAGTAACACACTGAAGAGCAGCATCAATAGCTAGCAATTCAGTGTCAAGACGGAGGAGAATGAACATGGTATGAAGTAACTTTCTGATATTTTGCAATATAATACCCTGCTCCTGATAGCCCATCATCAGGGTTTAGAGATCCATCTGTATAAATTTGAAGATGATCCTTATATGTGCTGCAGAGTAGTTCCATGGCATCTAACTTAATGTATGGAGGATCATTTTTGGAATGATTTCCTGGAATTTGTATGCTATATTCTGGAATTACCCATTTCCACGGAGGAATTTCACAACTGAAGTTTTAAGAATGAGTGGTGTCTGTGATATAGACTGGTATTTCTTTTCTCTTTATTTTGTAGAAGTTACACAGATATTATCTGACAGTTTGAAGAATATCTGAGATCTGGATGAGACTTGCAACTTTAAATTACATATTCTTAGATCCTTTTTTAATACATAGTGTCTGATAGGTTAAATATTACATCTGTAGGACTCCTACCGCGAGTATTCCTTGAACTTTCTCTTCCACGGACTCTTCCACGTTCTGCAGTCCTTATTATAGGCCCATTCTTCATGCTTCAGGTCATCAAATATAGAGTAGTGTATGGGTGGGATGACTTTCTTTAGCTATTGCAAGTTGCTCCACTTAGCAAAAGTTATCCTTATTGTATAGTTGGTCCAGCTCAATGTGTGCAGGCCTTCCACGAAGATGTTTCTAATAAGTAATATGTTACCTCTCTCAATTGTGACAAATGAATTATTCATAAACAGAAAAAACGCAACACTATGTACGAGACGCATCCAGAAATTAAGTTTCTCTATTTTTTAATAAAAGAACACGCACTTTCAGGAAAGCATTTATTGGTAACAGGTACAGCTATGTTTCAGCTATTTTTCAACATAGTCACCATCAGAATTGAGACACTTGTATCGTGGGATCAACTTTTGTATCCCTCTGTCGTAGAACTCTGCCACCTGTGAATGGAACCAGCGTGTCACAGACGTCTTCAGCTCTTCGTCGTTGCCAAAACGCTCACCGGAGGACAGGAATTTCTTGAGATGCAAGAAAACGTGAAAATCGCTGGGAGCAAGATCAGGACTGTAGGTGGGTGATCAAACAACTCTCAGCCAAATTCCGTCAAAACAGCTGCTGTGCGCCAAGCCGTATGTGGACGAGCATTGTCATGGAGGAGCACAACACCTGCAGTATGCATTCCACGCCTCTTGTTTTGAATGGCACGTCGCAATTTTCGCAGTGTTTCACAGTAACAGTCAGCGTTCACTGTTTCACCTCTTGCAAGGAAGTCAATGAGCAGAATGCCCTTCCTGTCCCAGAACACCGTGCACATCACTTTCCGTACCGACAGCATCTGTTTGAATTTCATCCTGACCGGAGATCCACTATGCCGCCAATGCATTGACTGCTGCTTGGTTTCCGGGGTGAAGTGCAAAATCCAAGTCTCATCGCCCGTGACGATCCTGTCGAGGAACTCGTCGCCGTCATCGTGATACCGTTGCAGAAATGTCAGTGCTGCTCCTAAACGTTGCATTTTGTGTTCGGTGTCAGGTTTTTCGGCACTCACCTGGCACACACTTTTTTGAACAGCAGGTGCTTAGTGGCAATCTCAAGCTACAAGGATCGCGATATCTGCGGAAAATGGCTGCTCAGCTCCGTAATCGTGAAGCGACGGTTCTCCATATTCACTGCCGCACCAGCTCAACACGATCATCATTGATGAGGGACGGTCGCCCACTGCGCTCTTCATCATGGACACTCTGACGACCTTCGGAAAACTGCCTACACCAGCGACGCACCATCTGCTTACTCATAGACCTGACAGTGCTGCCGATGAATTTCAATTGGCGCAATGCTTTGTGCATTAAAGAACTTTATCACCGACCGAACCTCGCAGGCGGCGGGAGAAGGAATAAGAGCTTCCATTTCGGACCACTGCTGCCACGCTACTGGCACCAGGCGGGACCTGTCCGCTGGCATATGATTGATACGTCATAGATCTGTTACGCATGCGCAATTGACACGGCTGATTACATTTACTTTCAAGGGGAAAAATCGGGAAACTTACTTTCTGGATGCGCCTCGTAAACAACGCACTTATATTAGTTTGCCTCTCAGACAAAACTCTGTATACATTGTAATATAAGACTAACGCCAACATGGAGCAGCACTGACTGGAACTACACTTATATTACTTTTTCTCTGAACAGAAGTGACGTTAATGATTTAGAATATACACTTACCTCAATTTCAAAAAAAAATGTCACTTGTATCACTTTGCTTCTGAGTGCCTCATTTGTCTTTGGCAACCTCACCAAGATGAGGAAGATTAGATATTATTTTAACACGATTATTACCAGATTAAGCACCGAAATAAATTACTTTTTTGCCGTTGTTAGTAAAGTGAGTCATTGTTTCACATATTTACATTTCATGTGCGTTACATTACAATTAATTAGAAAATTTCAAATAAACAAGAAATATTGTTTTAAAATGACAAAAAAGAGGCATTTATTATTGAATTAGTAAGAAACAGGCAAAATAAAAATTGGCCCTATCACTTTGATTTACCCCGAATCACATTTATATCTATGAAAATAATGATTTGCTTTCAACCAAGAAAAAAATGCATTTGCCAAACATCCGGGCGCTACTCATTACTGTCCTTTCATACTCCCAAACTCCCGCCGCTTGCTGTTCGTAATTGTAAACAATCATAGTGTACCCTGGAAAATCATCCAAATGATGTGAAATACGTGGCTGATGAATTCCGGGAAGCGATATGACCTTTGAAACTAATAAAATTTTAACAAACTCCGTCATTTTAATTTGAATGCTTCATTTCTACGTATTACCGGATGCCTAAGGCAAAGTTTGGTTTGCTCTCCCATGTTCCAACATTGAACGACGTTAACACATACGATAAACCCCATCCAGCCAACTTTTGAAAGATGTTTGGATAATAATAACGTAACAATTATGCAAATAAATCCCACATGTACAGGCAAGCTTTTCCTGTCGTTATACAGGGACATCATTTCATTTTTACTTCAATTTTTATTGTACCTGAGTTTTTGAATGTACTTCACTCCCACCCCTTCTACTAATGAATTTCAACCGTCCTCCACACAGACCCAAGACCGCATATACTGTCATAGTAGCCTTACGGTCATAGTCAACAGTACGTTCCAAAAATATGTTCGCGTTTTCCAGTGACGAAAGAGCTTTCAATATTGAATCATTTTCGCACACTGTCGTCCATTTGCCTAAGTCGTATCCCGGTTTCCCCCACCAGCTTTTATTCGCCAGCTAGTGGCTGGGCTGTCTTAGCTCTTTTCTGAAAAAATTAATTTCTGTTAGAAATTCGACGTCTACGTAATATTATACAACTGTTTAAAATAGATTGAATAAAAGGGCCTCGTTAAGTAATTAACTGCCACGTGATTTCCTCCCTTTCTACGACTCTACGACATAACCACTTGGACGGACAGTAGATAGTATGTCTGAGTAATTTTATCTTTTCGGATCTGGCAGAAGTGAAGATTGAATTTACAGTACGTAAGTTACTCTTTTATAGAATAGGTACAGAATTATTTCAACATGAGTTACTAGTACGAAGGACGAAACTGGTAATTGGGATTAGGTACAATAGTCTATAGTGCGATAATATGCATATTAGAACTGAAGCCTGTATCGAAATGAACGGTCACCATTTTCAAAAATGTGTTTAAATATCCATATTATGATTATTTTTCAGGTTAACTTCATTCTCTATATTGTACGCTAATGTGCTGTAGGCAGTATAATATACACTTCATAATGAATACGTCCACATGGACAGCTCAGTTCGCGAGTAAAAACACTCATTCTTAATACTGTACTGTATTTCGATTAAACAAAAACCTAATGAAAATAATCAAACTCAAAATCGCGATATTTCCTAGTTTACGTAAATGGATGAACTACTTTTCTTCCCTCCTATACCTAGTAAAGTGATTTGTTTGTATATTACGCCAGTATCATCGAATTTCAGTCGTGGAAGGGGGTAGCAAACGGCGTTGGTCCAGAGGTATAGCCAAGTTAATATTAAAAATGTTAGTAAAAATAAAATGATGTCCCTGTACAACGACGCTGTATCAATTTGCGAGCTTAACTAATTAGCATTCGAAAAAATGTTTGGCTATAGCGAGGTGATATTTTGCAAAATGAGTCCCTATGAGATTACTTGACATTCGCTTTACTATTAGACAAATCTCTGAACAAGCCCAAATATGGAACTATTTACCTAGTTCCTCGCTTTACACTTTTAGCATCCCACCGCAACCGTGATACGCGTACACAGCATAACCTTGTTCTATCAATTCCATTCCATCAAACATCTCTCTACTCTGCTTCCTTCACAATACACACAGCCCGTCCCTGGAATTCCTTGTCACAGGAAATCAGGAGCAGTCGGAGTCTAAAATCTTTTAAGCACACTCTACTTAGAAATGTTTTTAATGAACAGAACTAGACTCTTATGGAAGTTTCTAAATAGTCATAAATGACCAAGTTATCATTTTTTCTCCTATCTCTTCCTTTTTTTCCCCTTTTTTATTATCTTGATATATTACTTAGGCCTAATCATTTGTATCTGTATGCTATATAGTACGTTTTTGCTATTCAAATGTTTATGTCTTGTAACCCACATGTATTTTCCTATTAGTATATTAACTGTATATTATATCTCAAGTGAATTAATCGTCGAATTTATCTCGAGCATTTTAGGTCTTATAAATTGTATAATATTCCCCTTTTGTTATGTAACTGATTTTGATTATATGTAATTTTCTACTTTATTTTATATTCTCCTTATATTATGTAACTGATCTTGACTATTTGTAATTTTCTACTATGTTATGTAATTTCTAAGGTATCTTCTTTAGTGTTGTTTTGTTATCTATCACATAATTTTGTATTTCATGTACAGTAGTGGCAAAAAAAACCGGACCGATCCTTGTAGCTGATACAAAAGAATCCTGTGCTGTGTATTGTGTCAAACTGTGGTAATTTCAATATGGATAGTGAAGCCAGAGGTATGTACTGCTATTTAATGTAAAAATACGCAGTTATCTTTGCCGAATAGAGGTAGAAATGTAATATCGATGACAGATGAAAATAAAACTCTCAAAGTTTTTTCGTCTGTAAGTTTGAGGCACTGAAGAAAACAAAAGACGGTAGAATCAAACAAATGCATTAAATTTCATTGTTACAATTAATTATACAAGATGGATGTGTTTTGTGATTAGCAAAATTTGTATGTGATTCTGAAATGAGCTACAAGGGTAGGCTAGGTCCGGTTTTTTTTTTTTTTTGCCACTACTGTGTATTATTGAAACCTGGTTGAGTGAAAGAGAGGGCCTTATGGCCTTAACTCTGCCAGGAAAAATAAAACAACTACCACTAGCACTACCACTACTACTACTAGTACTGGTATTCGAGCTCAAGCATAAGCAGGCTTGCAACAAATGATTCAATTATTATATTTTCCAAATTTAATTCATTCTCAATTTCCTTTATCCTGTTTATATATAAATATAATTTATTTCCAAGAAGTAATCTGCCAAGGCATCCTGGGTTGCTAAAAACACAGAATAACACACATATAAGAATAATAACGATTACAGTAAAATAGATGAGTCAAATTGAAATGTGAACTAGGAGCTTAAATTGAAGAAATAACAAATTTGTACATATATTTATTTATTTATTTATTTTAGTAGATTATTTTACGACGCTTTATCAACAGCTTAGGTTATTTAGCGTCTGAATGAGATGAAGGTGATAATGCCGATGAAATGAGTCCGGGGTCCAGCACCGAAAGTTACCCAGCATTTGCTCATCTTGGGTTGAAGGAAAACCCCGGAAAAAACCTCAACGAGGTAACTTGCCCCGACCGGGAATCGAACCCGGGCCACCTGGTTTCGCGACCAGACGCGCTGACCGTTACTCCACAGGTGTGGACTTGTACATATATTTGTAACAATCACACACTAACGAATAGAAAAGGGGGGGGGGATTATGATATTCCGTATAAATGATTTTTCAGAATTGCCACAGATGTTACGTAAAATGTGGGAAACTTTCAGGGAACAGATAAAGGGCCTAAAAACTAGCAAGACAGTTAAGTTCACTTTGATTTTTTTATTCTTTTAGTTGGTTATTTAACGACGTTGTATCAACTACTAGGTTATTTAGCGTCTATGGGATTGGTGATAGCGAGATGGTATTTAGCGAGATAAGGCCGAGGATTCGCCATAGAAAACCTGACATTCGCCTTACTGTTGGGGAAACCTCGAAAAAAAAAACCCAACCAGGTAATCAGTCCAAGCTGGAATCGAACCTGCGCCCGGGCGCAGCTCCGGAACGGCAGGCAAGCTCCTTAGCCGACTGAGCTACGCCGGTGGCTTTGTTTTTTAATTACAGGTATTTTTATCTTACGTGTTTTAGTTACCACATTCGTGGATTATGTTTATTAAATCAGTAGCCATTGTAAGAAAGAGAATCTACTCACATTTGCCAACTGGCAACTGAAAACAATTTTTATTTTTACTAATGGAAATATGGAAACATTTAAAAGCAAATGTTTATTCGAGACCTAATAAGAATATTGAAATTCTTCGATATGGTCCGTCTCAGGAATCTGTGGAGTAAAAAGACGAAACAAGACTTCTGCGCAAGTGGTATGTGGGAGGGCTAGGGCCAATGACCGCTCTGGGGGGCGGTATTGCTTGAACGAAGCGAGCTTGCAGGGAGGGGATC
>JAJSOF020000011.1:131593730-131674287 GCA_025594305.2 Periplaneta americana | reverse complement strand
TGTAGAAATTAAGAAATCTGGCCACACTTCCTGTTAATACCATCCGTTACCACGAGCATCTTGCCCCTTAGCGACCTCGAGCAGATGCTGCCCGCAATACACTTCGACACACATAGAGTTCGAACAATCACTCCGCCCACATGCGCAAACTTACTTCACAGATTCCTAGGACGGACCATAGAATGTTGAAGGAGGATGTCAACAAATACAACAGACATCTGAAATATGGGAGAATGTAAGACAATCCGTGATACTGCGCTTGTAAATCTGTATTAGAACTCATGGGTGACCATTTCAAAATCAATTGTAGAATTATCAATACTTACTTACTTACTGGCTTTCAAGGAACCCGCAGGTTCATTGCCGCCTTCACATAAGCCCGTCATTGGTCCCTATCCTGAGCAAGATTAAACCATTCTCTATCATCACATCCCACCTCCCTCAAATCCATTTTAATATTATCTTCCCATCTACGTCTCGGCCTCCCCAAAAGTCTTTTTCCCTCCGGCCTCCCAACTAACACTCTATATGCGTTTCTGGATTCGCCCATAAGTGCTACATGCCCTGCCCATCTCAAACTTCTGGATTTAATGTTCCTAATTATGTCAGGTGAAGAATACAATGCGTGCAGTTCTGTGTTGTGTAACTTTCTCCATTCTCCTGTAACTTCATCCCTCTTAGCCCCAAATATTTCCCTAAGCACTTTATTCTCAAACATCCTTAATCTATGTTCCTCTCTCAAAGTGAGAGTCCAAGTTTCACACCCATAAAGAACAACCGGTAATATAACTGTTTTATAAATTCTAACTTTCAGATTTTTTGATAACAGACTGGATGATAAAAGCTTCTTAACCGAATAATAACAGCCATTTTCCATATTTATTCTGTGTTTAATTTTCTCCCGAGTATCATTTATATTCATTTATATTTGTTACCGTTGCTCCCAGGTATTTGAATTTTTCCACCTCTTCAAAAGATAAATTTCCAATTTTTATATTTCCATTTCGTACAATATTCTGGTCACGAGACATAATCATATACTTTGTCTTTTCGGAATTTAGAATTATGAATGGATTTTTAAAATAAAGATGTAAAAAAAAAATTGTAATAAGGAAACGTGTATGGACTAAAAAGTATTTGTAATTAAAAAACAAAGCAAAATTGACTATATAGACTATTTACATTAATTTTTACTTGTTTCTAGATCCTGCAACTATTCTCGAAAGGATTTATTCATTTATTTATTCATTTATTTATTTATTTATTTATTTTTTATGTATGTATTTACTTATTTATTTATTTACTTATTTACTTTTTATTTACTTATTTATTTATTTACTTATTTATTTATTTCTTTACTTATTTGTTTTTATTTATGTATTATTTACTTATTTATTTATTTACTTATTTATTTATTTATTTATTTATTTATTTATTTATTTATTTACTTATTTATTTACTTATTTATTTACTTATTTATTTAACAGCCTTTATTCAGCACTGATGTAAATATGTCAAATTGTTTCTTTCTAAACAGAAAATAAAATTCGAGCTACATAATGACTACAAGCATCCCTGAGGAAAAGAGACACATTCATCAGAGCACGCACGAACTCCTCGTGGGAGAGAGCCAAAAGACGGAAACGATTTCAGACTCCTCAATAAACATGCTGGAAACCCTCAGCAACTCGCTTGATAAATCGAATTTGTCTAAAAAATTCAGTTTCAATGTTGTAAAGTATAGGTATAGGGTCTACTCGTACTCAAGTTATATTCTAGAGAACCTACAAGTGTAAGTGTGTTTAAAAGATGGGGAAAGAATAACCTGAATATCCAGGAAAATATACAGAGTGGCGCAAAAGTAAATATAGGGGAGAGTCGGGTAGTATCGGACATCGGGTAATATCGGACAGTGCGTTTCTTTCATCTACCACCATATGGCAGTACCTGAATGACATGGTTACGTTTCTCTATGCGACATCACAGAAACGTAACCATGTCAATCAGGTACTATCATCGTGTGGTAGATGACAGAAACTCACTGTCCGATATTACCCGATGTCCGATACTACCCGACTGTCCCCTATATTTAGGGAATGTATGTTTCTAGGTTGATACGACGTACTACGTACGTTGATATGGCTGGTAGGAAACAGGAAATGACGCGTAGTCTTAACAAATGAATCATTTATTTATTAACCATAGTATTACTCGACCAAGGCCACTGGAGTCCTGCAGCCCGGAGCCGTGGCGCTACTGCTCCTGCGTTCGTAATACCGCATCGCGATAGTTCACATTACGCCCACTCGCCTTGGTCGAGCAATAACTTAGTTCTGACAACACAAATAACAATTTTCATAAAATGTTAACGAAAGAAGAAATAATTTTCGCTTTGAAGACTGCGTACCAAAGCTGTGTAAGTGCTGTACTAAGGGAATGGAGAGAACATTTAGGGTCAAATCCACCAACACGTAAGGCTGTTTATAATTTAATTCATATATTTGAAATTGAAGGGTCTGTTTTGGATGCACCTCGCAGTGGGCGACCTAGGACAGCAGGAACTGAGGAAAATGAACTCAGTACCTGTCTGGCTGTTATGACTAGTCCAAAGAAGTTCACAAGACAATTAGCTGTAGAGTTTCCAGAAATGTCACGTCGGTCAATCCAAAGGATGTTGAATCAGCAGAACTTCAAAGTGTACATTCCACGCCTGATACATGGGTTACTGGAAGATAATCCAACAGGCGGCTACGATTTTGTGAAATAAATTACGCTCGATCAGTACCGTCATTTCCCATAACTGTGATCCTGGAACACACTATGGTCCAAGATACAAACATTCAAAGAACATTGTAGAAGTAACATAGACCGTTCGTAGATAGCTGCAGTGATTTGACTTCAAACTAAAGTACAGCAAAAATATAGATAAACGAGGTACTACGTTATGGACTACAAAATTTGAATCGACCATGGTTCTGTTCCAGGACCATAGTTGTTGGAAAATGACGGTATCCATTTGACCAGAATTTTTTATTAACATTTTGTGGTTTGATATACTGGTTTTAAGTGCATACGTGCATTCACATTTTGCTGTTTTTAGTGCACATGAATCCGCTCCCTATTTATACATAAAAGTAGCTTTTTCGTAGTCTATGAATAAATGTGGGTTTTCAGATTGAATTCTCTGTTTTTCAAGTAATAATTAAAACTGTTTGTTAATTGTAAAAGTAACGTCATTTTATACCAACTTTATTTAATTTATAAATATTACAAGTGCGAGCATAAAATAAGCGTAATGCAGACATATTATTAGAGATGAATAAAACTAACTGCCGCTCTCGCTCGCTGTGTTCGTTGCATTTGTCTTTCGAGTCTCGGATCGTCATTCTCGTGCGCTTCGAGTCTCGCTCATCATTCTCGAAATAGCATTTGGTCGGCGTGGAAAGATTTCGTAACTTTGAATAACATGCAGTACGTCATTGAAATAAATAACATTATCAATGTTTAAATGAGACAAAATGACAAAACAGAACAGTATCTTAGTTATCAAAATGTTCTGGTTCTATTATATTATATTACCTATGGTTATATATTTATATAAATAGAAAAAAAACAATTCTCAAATAAATTTGCAAACATAACATTAATATATTTTTACTTGAGATTGCACACTTGATCTCAATGATACAAAAAGAAATTAATTAAATAAAGACTGGGAAACGGATTATTATACACTGAAAGGTAGAGATGATGTTTCAAATAGGCTACTTAATTGCTTATACGTATTATATAACAGTTGTCAATGTAGATAAAAATTCAGTCATATATAAACAATTGTGGCGATTCAAGGCTACTTGACTTCAGGACTTCGGGAATCATCAATATCGAGTCTCGGAACACTCACAACCAGTCTTTACGTCAAGGACGCGACGTAATACAACATTGTCGTGTGGGTTTTCGGCTTTGCGGGCGATGTTAGTCTCGCTTTTTCGATCGTTGTTCATCTTTACTACATATACTCTCCTTCTGAGTAGGGTAGAATGTTTTTAATTAATTGAATTCCTGTAATAATTTATAACTTTCTAAAAAGATTAAAACTGAAGTGGTTTAACGAAAGCCTATTCTTACTGTGTCGCAAGAACAGGCGCTGTTTCTCGTTGCGTAATGTCATCTTAAATCTTAAACGAAGGATCTTTCTCCGGTTACAGTCATTATGTTACAACTTAAGTGGTCTTTGTTAGAAAGGAACTTAAGAAAATTCACTTACCTTGCCAGTCTAGTTGTGCTGTGACTTCTGAAAGCGTTGCCTTTCATCCACTTCCATCAAGGAAGGCAAAGACATCAACGCCTATTATGCACCTCTCTGTTGTCTTCTTCACTCAAGGAATTCCCAACCTGAAAGGAAAATATGAATCATTATTGAATTACACTAAAAAAGAAGATATTATAATTTAACAACAAAACAAAGAACAATATCAAGATCTTACTAATAATATCACTATTAGTGTATTTTTTTTTTATTTTAGTAGGTTATTTTACGACGCTTTATCAACAGCTCAGGTTATTTAGCGTCTGAATGAGATGAAGGTGATAATGCCGGTGAAATGAGTCCGGGGTCCAACACCGAAAGTTACCCAGCATTTGCTCATATTGGGTTGAGGGAAAACCCCGGAAAAAACCTCAACCAGGTAACTTGCCCCGACCGGGAATCGAACCCGGGCCACCTTGTTTCGCGGCTAGGCATGCTAACCGTTACTCCACAGCTGTGGACCCATTAGTGTATTGAAAGTAATTTCATTTTAAAGTAGAATGGTATATATATAGTCCGGATTAGCTTACTTAATACCCTAAGGGTAAAAGTTAACCATTTCCCCTCTCATTACTGTATATACTAGTAGATTTTGGTGATTTTCTAGTTTGAAGATCGAATTTTCTTTTGCCAACTTCGTTTCGAATTTCGGTACTGAGAACTTCTACAACTGGTAGTGATTTTCTAACTGTTATGTTGGCAGTAGTGACAGCAGTTGTCGGGAGTGCAAATTCTGAAAATTCAAATTATTCTAGATTTCTGAGCCGTTTAGTGAAAGCTAGTGAAATTTTAACATAGGTACTAATAATTAATTAATATAAAAAAGGTAAAGGTATCCCCGTAACATGCCATGAAGACACTTGGGGGGGGCATGGAGGTAGAGCCCCATGCTTTCCATGACCTCGGCACTAGAATGAGGTGGTGTGGTCGGCACCACGCTCTGACCGCCTTTTACCCCCGGGAAAGACCCGGTACTCAATTTTATAGGAGGCTGAGTGAACCTCGGGGCCGTTCTGAAAGTTTGGCAACGAGAAAAAATCCTGTCACAACCTGGGATCGAACCCCGGACCTTCCAGTCCGTAGCCAGCTGCTCTACCAACTGTGCTACCCGGCCGCCCAATAATTAATTAATATCAGCAATAATTTTAATAGCTACATAATATTAGTTATTTTATGTGTTCCGTCGCGTTGTGGTTACAATTCAAGCTTATAGTCAGGTAAGTGTAAATATAACATACTTGGTTTGAATATCCCCTTGGGTAATCGATAGAAATACCATTTCACATTTTAATTAATTTCTTTCGTGTTTATACTTTTATTACAATAATGTCAAAGAGAGGAAATATTGAAATTCATTTTACTTCGATTGTTGTCGTAACACGAAATACATCTGAAAATATACGACGAAAATTGATCGATTTATAAATCGTGCAGTGAAATAGAATTATGCTCAACGAAATTAATTCCCATAATTAATTAAAGAACTCTTTCCTTTGCTGTATCCTAATTCTCAATTTTGTAGTCTGCGAACAAGCACGATTGCACAGAGCTATCGGAATGCTTGCGATCAATTGTCGTAATTGGGATTGTCGTATGCATCATGTTTGTTTAATAATGACTCTTAGGCATTAATTTGATTATCTCTTCTTAAGCATGGACTGTAGCTCCAAGATATGAGAAAATAATTATGTTTGTATATCGTCTAATTTTTCAGTCTTGTAAGATTACTTAAACCAGTGGTTCCCAACCTTTTTTGACTGACGACACACTTCACTGAACGCCCACGATATCGCGACACACTTATTTGTTTTTATTAACAACTAGCCGTACCCGTGCGCTCCGCTGCACCATTTAGAAATAATTATAAAGTAATTACATAATTAAAATAGGACGTTTGATCCAGGGAACATTCGTGTTTGATAGAAGGATAAATCGTTTAATATGTTACTTAATTTAAATTGTATTTAAAATATTAAAATGCGATCATTTTGGTCCAGAGACCACTCATTTGGTGCAATGACAATTCCTTTAACATGTTTCTTAATTTTTATTACATGCATCCATACTTTAATGAAGACTGACATATCATTTAGATTTAATGTGTATACTTTATTTTACTTGTTATATGTTTCCATTGGATTATGATAATAACACAATTTTAACCCTTGTTTTCTACGTATTCAGTAAATGGAGCTTGGGCCACTATGGTTCTGAACCCTTCAAATAACTTAAATAACTTAAATTATATTATATTATATTATATTATATTATATTATATTATATTATATTATATTATATTATTATATTATATTATGCATTTCCAATTCACTGCGGGCTAAAGCAGGGAGATGCACTGTCACCTTTACTTTTTAACTTCGCTCTAGAATATGCCATTAGGGAAGTTCAGGATAACACAGAGGGTTTGGAATTGAACGGGTTACATCAGCTTCTTGTCTATGCGGATGGCGTGAATATGTTAGGAGAAAATCCACAAACAATTAGGGAAAACGCGGAAATTCTTGTTGAAGCAAGTAGAGCGATAGGGTTGGAAGTAAATCCCGAAAAGACTAAGTATATGATTATGTCTCGTGACCAGAATATTGTACGAAATGGAACTATAAAAATTGGAGATTTATCCTTCGAAGAGGTGGAAGAATTCAAATATCTTGGAGCAACAGTAACAAATATAAATGACACTCGGGAGGAAATTAAACGCAGAATAAATATGGGAAATGCCTGTTATTATTCGGTTGAGAAGCTTTTGTCGTCTAGTCTTCTGTCAAAAAGTTTGAAAGTTAGAATTTATAAAACAGTTATATTACCGGTTGTTCTGAATGGTTGTGCACGCATTGTATACTTCACCTGACATAATTAGGAACATTAAATCCAGACGTTTGAGATGGGCAGGACATGTAGCACGTATGGGCGAATCCAGAAATGCATATAGAGTATTAGTTGGGAGGCCGGAGGGAAAAAAACCTTTGGGGAGGCCGAGACGTAGATGGGAAGATAACATTAAAATGGATTTGAGGGAGGTAGGATATGATGGTAGAGACTGGATTAATCTTGCACAGGATAGGGACCGATGGCGGGCTTATGTGAGGGCGGCAATAAACCTACGGGTTCCTTAAAAGCCAGTAAGTAAGTAAGTATATTATATTATATTATTATTATATAAAAAATGTGTTGATAACTGATGTACACCGATAAGTAAGTTTTTAATTTGTTATGGGGGCTCTTGAATCTCAGGAGGAACAAATTTTATTTTACAACAGGGCAACATAATCTGCTTGGCTCATTACCCAATTTTTTTGCATTGCATTTAATGCATATGTATTTTATGTATTAACACGATTCAATTGAGCATAGTTAAAATTTGGATTATAAAATAATGGAATGCTAAGCTAACACATTATTACTGCATACTAAATCAATACACTCTTGTGGTTCGTTATTTCTCTGAGATAAACATTATTTTAAGAAATACAGGAAACGAATACACAGAATAGCCTATCAAGTTGTTTGTGCATAAAAAGCTATTTTAATCTTACCTGTCCTCAATTCACTCCGACGCTACTGTAATAACATTATAGCATTATGTCCATATAGAGAAACTACACTTTCCATTGGTGAAATAATAATTAATTACACAAATCGGTTAATTTAGCTTCCGATATTACTTCATACAAACACAGAAACATTCTCTGTAGGCTATGATTCATAGCTTTCGATTGTTGTTGACCAAGGCCCCTTATAGACGAATTCTTTTTTTTATTTCATTACACTGCCTTAGATGGCAGTTATTTTAAATTTGAAACTCATTTATCTCATTAAATATCAGTCCTATCAAAATTTTTCAAAGAATAAAACTTATCGGCAATAATTTTTAAAGAAATGTTTGTTATGTAACATTTTTCACAAAAATCAATAATAAGCGAGATATTTCGATTTATTTAATTCAGACCTCTTTATAACCCCCCTTTTAAATAATGTATTTTGAATGCCATATAGCTTAAAATCTAAGTTACAACGAACTTAATTTATATTCCAATTTTCATCGAAATCGGTTCAGCCATTATCGCGTGAAAAGGTAACAAACATACGGACAGACAGACATACAGTACAAACAAATATTTCAAAAAAGCGATTTTCGGTTTCAGGGTGGTTAATTATATATGTTAGGACCAATTATTTTTGGAAAATCGAAAATTACCAGAAAAATTTTGGCTACAGATTTATTATTATTATAGATATAATAACAACCACCAGTGATTTTTTTTTTTCTGGGGGAAAAGGTGGTGGAACTCTGTGTAGAATATTTTATAGCGGACGGGGAGATGATTAGGTACGGGAATTTTGTCGTTTTTATACTTCTTTTCGTCCAAATAAGACTTTCAAGATATACACGGAATTCAAAGAACAATTATATTAAAAACATAAATATTCAAACTTATTTCGCTTGCATGATGAAAATGCCGTTCCATCGCGTTTCGCCAGAAAAAAGAACTGATAACTTTTATGTAATGTCAGACATCTACTGTTCTAGATAGGTCGATGTTAACACGCAATTGAAGATTCTAAAAAACAAGCAGCAAATTGACTGGATGTCCGATAAGAGATTTTTATTATCGTTTTTTGAAACTTACCTGTTTAAATTAATGTGAAGACTGCGATTGGTGGGTTGCACAAAATTTATATATAAGTGGCCTTATGATTGACAGGCCAACACGTAAATAATCTTCAAAATGCACTTTTCATAAAATAGTCGCATTATCATCCACTCACACGTACTACATTGCTGAAACTGACCAATATGTTCTGACGCTTATAAACTCAGTTTATTACTAAGTGGGAATTGAGTAAACGAATTACTAAGCATTGTTGCAGGTGTTTACGTTTCATTGGTAAAGTCTGTCTCAAAATAAAATGTACCGTAGAAGTGGGTAAAGTCAATCAGTGGGTATATAATCGATCATTTGCAATTTATATTGAAAATTATATACTTTCTCAGTTACTTGTTAAAATGTTGTTATGCTGACTTCATTGCCTTACATTGTAAATGTAAGCGAGAGGGACAACAAAAAGCCTGCGAATGCCAACAATGGGAACACAGTGTAATTACCGTTGAAGTGAAAATTATTTTCAATTTTTTCTCTTAAATGAAAACAAAGTCTCACAAACTCTAAATTATCGTCAGCAATGAAACGAGACAGGAACTATACGTAGGTACTTTTCGTTGAGATTGTATCCTGAAATAATAGTTTTGCAGTTCGTAAATGTTGGTATTGAAACTTATTATTTTAAGAAAAATTGTACCTTTGTAGGGTTAAGACAATCATGCCATTGACCTACTCGAAGCAGATAGGACCAGCAGGAAGATATAAATTGTTCACCGAAATACCTCCAACTAACACTTATAAACAGAAAAGTGTCTAGTACAGCTTATATTGATGGGATAGTGGGGAAAGAGGAAGACGAAATTATGGTAAATTTCTTGCGTAAGAGAAGCAATGCCAAAGGAACATTTTGTACACCCCTCTGTACGTGACGATGGGAACAACGTAGTTTCTAAAGTGACATGAGGAGGGAAAGATTTCAAATAACATCTTATATAAACCTAAGGAATATTGCATTGCATTTTAGATTATAATTGAAGTGTGGTATTTTAATGTAAATTTTTAAATCTTTGTTTGTTGATATATGAAGTATTAAAATGTGTTATTATGCTTTATAAGTTGGCAATCATAGTCACGTTTGTACAGTGGAGACCTATAGGCCTAATTGTATCGAATAGTATATGATCACAGTAACAAAAGATACACTATATAATGCTATAGGCATATATTGGAGATTATTATTGTTTTTAGACACCTTATAACAAATTATATATATATATATATATATATATATATATATATATATATATATATATATATATATATGTAAGACACTTAATTTGTTTTTAAAAAACATAAACAGTGATCGACTTTACTCCGCAATATTTTAAAATCCATCTTAAATGGTGATCGACTTTACCCTATTTAAGCAGGTAACTTTGATCACAAGTAAAATAAAAAAAAAACAATCAGTTTTTGATAGATTGTAATTAAATTCTAATAACGTGCCTTCATAAGTAAATGATATGACGAAATGCTATTTTCTGAGGAACTGCGCTCCAATGCATAAACTCAATATCATAAAAAAATTTCAAAATTTTGATTGACTTTACCCTTTTCTACGGTACTATAATCAAAGACTTCGTTAAATAAAAAATGCATTGTAAAGAGATTTTCTGGATGGTATAAAATTTATTTTTCAATTTCAAAATTTCGCGACACACTCCATGGGGCTGTGCAAAACTTGGGAACCTCTGACCTAGGCGTTGGTAGTAAATTACTTCATAAATATTGTTGTTGATGTCATATTTAATGTCTTCGCTCTTACATCCCTACAAATATTCTGCGATTATTTCACTTAGGTTTGATTCAATCTGTCATCCAGTATGCTATAATGGGATGGAGAAGAGCAACAAAATTCACACTTTCTCCGCTTATACCTATTGCTTCAAAAGCGGATAATTAAAATTTGCTTAAACAAGTCAATCGTTTATCCAACAAATTTGATATTATTTTTTTTAATTTACTGAGTATGCCCCAACGAGTATAACTCATATGTAGGGTCTATACAAGAATACATACATATGTTGTACAATGTAATTGAAAAAGTCATGAAACTATAGTCTGTGAAAACAAACAATAACACAAGAATTTATTAAAGAAAGAAAGCAAAATAAGAACAAATAATAAGATTACATAAAGTTTTGGGCAGAAAGAAGAAAAAGTTTGAAACCATGAAATAAATAAATCAACTGAGAATTAAAATAAATAATCTTCCCAAAAACGTATTTTTAAACAATTCTTAAAACACCGGCAATTTGGTAAAATTCTATTTTCTAAAGGAAGTTGGTTAAAAGTTGTTGTTAAAAAATGGTTAAGTCCTTTCGTTCCATAAATTACTGAGTTATGCTGAGAAAAAAACACATAGTCTTTTTGTCTTGTTAAATAAGTATGTATATCTTTATTAAACTGAAATGTAATATTACTATGTATTAAATTTTTAATAACTTTGTACATGAAAATGGCAGCATCTAATTTGATAATTGATTCAACTTGTAGAACGAAAGAAAATTGATATAGATGTTTAACTGGAGTCAAATAATGAAAACCCAATAAATTTCTTAAAGCTCTATTTTGAATAATTTGTAAAGGTCTCAAAGCAGTTTTCTTATTATGTACCGAAATAAATTACATATACATTAAATAAGAATGGATAAAAGCATAATATACATTCAAGAGACAAGATATAGGCAAAGATCTTTTGTGCGAGATCGTGCGTATTTGCTTGGTTTCCGCACAAAACCAATCCGCGGAAAGTCTAAAATTCCACATTCAGTATTCCCAACCTAACACACACAACAATTTCCCTCTTCTTCCCGCTTAAGTGACATATTGATTTTACTGCTTTAGGCTTTTAACATATTATTTTTAGAGACATTCAATACAGTAATAATTATAAATCGGAAACTTACTATTGCAATTTCACCTAAATTGCACTGTTAATTATTGTGTTTAAATATTTGCAAAAATTAAGTAATCTCTACAACTCCACTAAAGTTACTGCATTCGTGATACAAGTAACATTAAGGAAGCCGTGAAAAAATCAACAAGATTCCAGACTCATCATAGACTGGGGGAAAAAAAGACAGACGTATATCACGGTCTGCTGGAGTATAGTAAACACAGTAAACATTTTAATGCAACAATGTTGAGGATAGATATTTTTGTTTTGCAAATTTGTCGTCATTGAACAGAAACCAAGATGGAGATTTCATTGCAACTAATCAGAAATTCCTCTTTCAGGTATGTAATAAACGATTTCCGCACAAAATAATGTACGATACACGAGCGGTATGTTTTCTTTCAATTCTCGGAAATTAAAAAAGCTCAACTACGTTTCGCTTTTTCAAACTTTTCCTCGAACATGAAAACTTCAACATACCGCTCTTATAACGTATATTACTATTAAGCCTTTTCAAAATACCAGACACTGGAGCAATTTTCTCACAGACAGCCAAAATATGCTTATCCCATGTTAAATGTTCAAATCGATTTCCAAATTGAACAAATACATTATTAAAATATCATCAAAGATATGATGAACATGTTTATTCTAACAGAAGGAATTTGACATGTAACCGACCGAGTAAACGTTTCAACCGGCCGGTTATAAATTCTCGACTGCATGCGCTCGAGAGTATCATTTCCCGGCTGCATTCTTCACAAACGCAGACTGATCGGCGAATTCGGTCGGCCGTTTTCAAGAGAATGCAAAGGTATAATTTTATTGTGATACAATAAAGCAACATTGCTGAAGAGACTAGTCTAAATTTCATTTGCTTGGTTCCTATACACGGTTGTGGGATTCCTATGAAATTATCATCATTATCATAATCATCATCATCATCATAATCATGGTGGAAGAAAACTTTATTTGTGCGAGATCGTGCATATTTGCTTGTTTTCCGCACAGAACCAATACGCGGTAAGTGTGAAATACCACATTCAGTATTCCCAACGTAACACACATAGGCCTAACAATTTCCCTGTTCTTACCGCTTAAGCGCGACATTCATTTTACTGCTTTAGGCTTTTAACATATTATTTTTAGAGACGTTTAACATAGTAATAATTATAAATTGGAAACTTACCACTGCAATTTCACCTAAATTGCAATGTTAATTATTGTTTTTAAATATTTGCAAAAATTAAGTAAACTCTACTACTCCACGAAACGTATTGCATTCCTGATACAAGCAACATTAAGGAAGCCGTGAAAAAATCAACAAGATTCCAGATGCCGATGTTATTACTGCAATATGTTATATAAATAATATTGTTAAAATATTAAAATGAAAAATAAATCATTACATAACCTTACCGTTTGCTTTAAGTTGGCATTTATGGACTGGGGGAAAAAAGACAGACGTATATCACGGCCTGCTGGAGTATAGTAAACACAGAATACATTTTATAGCAACAATGTAGAAGAAAGATATTTTGGTTTTCCGAAGTTGCCGTCATTAAACAGAAACCAACATGGAGATTTCATTGTAACTAATTAGAAATTCGTCTTTCAGGTATGTAATAAACGATCTTCTCACAAAATAATGTACGATACACAAGCGGTATGTTTGTTTTCATGTTCGAGGAAAAGATTGAAAACATCAACATACCGCTCTTGTAACGCATATTACTATTTCGTAGTGCATACACGCAAAAAAAAAAAAGAAGTTCAACAACTAACCATAAATAGCTTGAAAAAGTAAGTAGGAAGGCAATGGATCACGAAGTGTCCTAAAATGGAAACTCCTGTGAGGAGGACTTCCAAGAGCTCCAAATGCAGATTTATTTTATATGAAAAGAAAATGGGGTTTTACGTTTCTTAGTGTCTCTTGGGCTTACGATGCGAACTGAAACATTGTCCAACCTTTGCCTCCTAAAGTACAGAAGGTATAGCATTCTAATAATATATTACTCACATGGAAATCTTACACAAAGTCAGATAGAATAGTAATATGCGTTACAAGAGCGGTATGTTGATGTTTTCATGTTCGAGGAAAAGATTGAAAAAGCGAAACGTAGTTGAGCTTTTTTAATTTCCGAGAACATGAAAACAAACATACCGCTTGTGCATCGTACATTATTTTGTGCGAAGATCGTTTATTACATACCTGAAAGACGAATTTCTAATTAGTTGCAATGAAATCTCCACCTTGGTTTCTGTTCAATGACGGCAACTTTTAAAAACAAAAATATCTATCTTAAAATTGTTGCTATAAAATGTTTTCTGTGTTTACTATATTCCAGCAGGCCGTGATATACGTCTGTCTTCCCCCCCCCCCCAGTCTATAAATGCGAACTTAAAACAAACGGTAAGGTTATGTAATGATTTATTTTTCATTTTAATATTTTAACAATATTATTTATATAACATATTACAGTAATAACATCGGCATCTGGAATCTCGTTGATTTTTTCACGGCTTCCTTAATGTTGCTTGTATCAGGAATGCAATACGTTTCGTGGAGTAGTAGACTTTACTTAATTTTTGCAAATATTTAAAAACAATAATTAACAGTGCAATTTAGGTGAAATTGCAGTGGTAAGTTTCCAATTTATAATTATTACTATGTTAAACGTCTCTAAAAATAATATGTTAAAAGCCTAAAGCAGTAAAATGAATATGGCGCTTAAGCGGTAAGAAGAGGGAAATTGTTATGCGTGTTACGTTGGGAATACTGAATGTGGTATTTCACACTTACCGCGTATTGGTTTTGTGCGGAAAGCAAGCAAATACGCACGATCTCGCACAAACTCCTTTTAAAGCGAGTACAGGAGTAAATACTTGAAAGAAAGTAACTTCAAAAAATTTAACAGTCAATAAAAACTGTGAGACGCAAAAAGGAAAGGAATAAAAATGAGTTGAATCTCTAACAATAAGTGGTAATCTACTGTTTTTCAATTCACGTCATAAATTCACCGGAATGAAATTCAGCTCTTCTCCGACATGAATAATTACAAGTCTCTGATCTGCACTTTGCTTGGAGTACTCATATTCTCAACCTGCCAACCCTTTCGCATTATGAAACGAGAATAAACCGAAAGTCTTTCCTTTCAGCCTCATTGCGTGTTATAGCGCGAAGATAAGACGCTCTTTATGGCTATATATCATCACGCTTAATTAAAAAATGACGTTCATCTTTACATTCTTAAACTTAAGCCCAAAGAGACGCTGTGGATGGCTTCCGTAGCCTTGCAGAGACTAATACTGAAGGAAATACTTTTAAGAACTGTAATTTTATCAATATCTATACTAATAATAAATCTGTAGCCGAAATTTTTCTGGTAATTTTCGATTTTCCAAAAATAATTGGTCCTAACATATATAATTAACAACCCTGAAACCGAAAATCGCTTTTTTGAAATTTTTATTTGTATGTCTGTCTGTCTGTATGTTTGTTACCTTTTTACGCGATAATGGCTGAACGGATTTCGATGAAAATTGGAATATAAATTAAGCTCGTTGTAACTTAGATTTTAGGCTATATGGCATTCAAAATACATTATTTAAAAGGGGGGTTATAAGGGGGCCTGAATTAAATAAATCGAAATATCTCGCTTATTATTGATTTTTGTGAAAAATGTTACATAACAAACGTTTCTTTAAAAACAATTTGCGATAAGTTGTATTCTATGCAAAATTTTGATAGGACTGATATTTAATGAGATAAATGAGTTTTAAAATTAAAATAACTGCCATCCAAGGCCGTGTAATGAATTACAAAACAAATGACTTCGTCTATAAGGGGCCTTGGACAGCAACAAACGAAAGCTATGAAAGATAGCCTACAGATAATGTTTCTGTGTTTGTATGAAGCAATATCGGAAGCTAAATTAACCGATTTGTATAATTAATTACTAATTCACCATTGGAAAGAGTAGTTTCTCTAGATGGACATAATGCTATAATGTTATTACAGTAACTTCTGAGTGAATCGAGGACAGGTAAGATTAAAATAGCTTCTTATGCACAGAAAACTTGATAGGCTGTTCTGTACATTCGTTTCGTGTATTTCCTAAAATAATTTTTATGACCAAATGAGTGGTCTCTGGATCAAAATGATCGCATTTTAATTATGCAAATACAATTTAAATTAAGTAACATAATAAACGATTTATCCTTATATCAAACACGAATGTTCCCTGGATCAAATGTCCTATTTTAATTATGTAATTACTTTATATTTATTTCTAACGGGTGCAGCGGAGCGCACGGGTACGGCTAGTTAATAATACGTTCTTGGTCTTAAAGTATAGCCACTAGTTTTTAAAAAGCCTTTCTTTTGAGTAAATTTACATTTTTTTTAAATCTGTCTTAACTGCCTTAGTACATGTGTATACTTTAAACACCTGAAAATAATTTGTAATATTCTACATAAGCCAATAGTCAGTAGAAGTAATAAATAATTCACAAGTTCGAACAAAATATTTATAGGCTATGTTTGTCGTTAATAAAAACATTTAAATATAAAATATAAAAATGAATAATAAATTAGTATGTATTTTAAGATTTAATTACATAACTCTGAAATATAAACGTAAACCATCATGAAATTTAACATTGTCACTTTCACCAATAAAAATATTTCCAGCGATTCTCTCCTTAGAAGTCTTTCTTCTTTAATTTCCTTTATAAGTGAGTTTGATGAAGTCTTCCTTTGCTCACTCTTGTGTGTATTAAGGTCAAAGAAACGGGAAGTGCTCCCAGCTTCAATGAAAATAACCGCGCTTCTCAGGCAAGAAATTAGTGACTCTTCAAATTTCCGTTGGCATACAGGAGTTCGAAACTCGAATTTCCTACAATAATATGCATGCATAAAATGCAATACTAAACATAAAATACAAAGATCCGTTGTATCGATATTTTTTTGCATTGAAGTTTCACTGTCACAACTAATTTACATCTAAGAATTGTTGATCGAAAACCAGAACTTAAATCATCTAATTCGCTTATTAAAAAGATTCGAGGATAACCCAAAAATCAATAAAAAAAAGTATAGAAATGCTTATATGGTATTTAATATTACAATAAGCACATATTGTATTATATACATAGCGTACATTCGTTTGTGCAAGCTTGTTCGAGGACAGTTCCTATAAATCATTATTTTGCACTAAATGAACATAACAAAGATTCAGTAAAACTACAAAACCAACACAATTTTATTATTGTAAAACAGACTTAATTACGAAGACTATTACACTTTTACTACGTCATACTACTTTTGACCAATAAAATGGTACAGGACGACGTTTTTCAACGAATTATCGCTGTTTAACCTATAATTTGCATCACCTCCCTAGCATTTGTTTTTATCACCTCCCTAGCATTTGTTTTTATCACCTTCCTAGCATTTGTTCTTTCTTAGTCAACATTGTACTTTCAATAATTGTACCTTTTAAAATTATTCCTGTTTATTTCATCATCTTTAATTAAACCTTTTCTATCATTTAACAGTTTATACTATTTAGCACTCTGATTGAGATTCTGGCTGATATGTGAAGTTCAGACCTGTCTTCGGACAGTTCACTAACAGTTCACTACTATTTAGGTTATGTTATAGCTTTTGCTGTATGAGATTATAGATAGTCTCGTATCAGAGATTGTTTAATATATATTGATAATTGAAGTGGAATGCAACTGTTTTAATAAAAATGAAACTGAATCAACAAAACCTTGACTAGTATTCGCCCATAGAGTTCAATGAATAGTGTATAGTTGGCACAACTGGTAACGATAGAACAGCTCATCATAACACACTACTGCCATCTAGCGAAATATTTGTAATGATGAGATGGTACAATAACACATTTTCAAAACAGTTTAGTATGTTAGTAAGTCAATTAATATTTTATTGTATTAGAGTATTTTATCTCTTCTAATCTTTGTATACTTTCTTCTAATCTTGTAATAGTCAAATCGCACTCCAGTGTTGATTTTCTCTAAATAAATCAAAACCTCTAGTGAGATTACTGTAGATAAATGTAGAGAATCAAATAAAGAACAGAATATAAGTTGGAATGAATAAATAGTAGTCTATATTGAAGAAATAGAATAAGGAAAAAGGGACATGAAAACTAAATAATTTGCTCAAATTGTTTCTTAAATTTCTTAAACTCGAAATAATCCAGGTCAGGATTTATTATCGAAATAGAGTTGTATAACCTTGGCCCGTAACTCTGACTATGATTTATTCCCGTGGCTGTTTAACATTTAGATTCAGTTACAGGACATGTAAAATTCCTTCTTGTAAAATAAACATTTTCTTCATATCCCTCATGATATTTTAGTAATGTATATTTATGCATTTGTTCAATTTAAAAATCAAAATTAAAATCACAATAAATCAAATTTGTTGCATAAACGATTGACTTGTTTAAGCAAATTTCGATCATCCGCTTTTTAAGCAATAGGTATAAGTGGAGAAAGTGTGAATTTTGTTGCTCTTCCCCATCCCATTATAGCATACTGGATGACAGATTGAATCAAACCTAAATGAAATAATCGCAGAATATTTGTAGGAATGTAAAAGCGAAGACTTTAAATATGACATCAACAACAATATTTATGAATTAATTTATACCATCGCATGCTCATAGGAATATGAGATTTATGAGGAGGTTGGTTGCATCTTTTCTGATGGCTCTACTAGACGTGCTGATATCATCATAATTGATCTGCAGAAGGATAATAGTGTCATCCTTGATCCCACAATCCGTTTCGAGATGCATGAGCAACAGCCACAAGAGGTGTGTCGTGAAAAACAAGTCATATATGAGCCTTGATGTCATCATCTCGGAGCACAATACCACATCACACATTGGACAGTTTTTGGGCTCATGTTCGGTGCCCGTGGCACGATCCCACGAGAGACTTTAAATCAACTTAAACAATTTAAAATTTCTGATGCAACGATTGATGCCATAAGATCTCATATTTTAAAATCATCCTTGCTATAATTAGTAATCATTTGTACCCGAAAAACTTTTACTGTAAATGATTTTCTATGTTTTCGTATCATTTGTCTTAATGCTTTTTTTTCTTTCAAATTTTCACACAATTGTTTTTAGTGATTATTCTTTATGAACTGATTAGGAGGCCGATCTATCGAATCCCTTTTTAGGGCGGCTTTTGTTAATACAAGACTGAAAAATCCGACGGTATACAAACAGAATTATTTTTTTCTGTCTTGAAACTACAGTCCATGCCTAAGAAGAGATGAACAATAGATGTCCAAACGCCTATAGAACCAGGAGATATTGCACGTCAAGCATGCTCTGTTAAGGTCAATAACTTTCCCTATAAAATAGGAAAAACGACCTTAAAGAATATGCGCTGCGAGTTTCTTACGCCACAGGTTATCTCGTACGAGTTACAATTGAAGGGTTCAGAATCATAGTGGACCAAGCGCCATTTACTAAAACCGTAGAAAACAAGGGTTAAAATGAAATTATCTGTAGTAATGTCACGATAGGTCTGAGATCTGCCGATAAATCCATGAGCGAAGCGAGTGGGGCTACAATTTTATAGGTTACGTTAGGCCTACCTGTGGAAGCAGGACTAATGTCAGCTGTGCCTTGTTTCGACCGTTACTTACAATGAGTGCTACACGAAAGCATTTTTTATAGCTCGACAAACGCATTCTCGCTATAGTGTGTAACGGAACTAAAGCTGCATCTACACAGTTCAATATTCCAATCGCGTATGCGTGCAATCTGGGAAGAATATTGAAAGAATCAAGTTTAAAAGGTACGTTCAATTAAGATGCATAAAGATTTTGTGTCTACATGGTGCGCCGTTTTGAAAGTGGTCTTCACTGCGTAAATATATTAATTAATATTAAATATCAATCTTGCATTCATTGCTTTAAAGTTGAAAGAAAAGTTTAACCGTGTAGTTTCATCTTAATGTATTCATGATCATCAATTTACGGGGAAACAGTTGGCGACAACGACTAAACAAAATAACGACCATGCGATAAATTGATAGCGATAAATCTAGCTGCAGAAATTATCGCAAAGTCTGACTGTGATTGGTTGGAATTCAAAATTTCATTACACTTCATTGGTCGAAAATGGAATGACGTCATATAAACGAAATAGTCACCATAATTCAATGGAAACATATAGCAAATAGTATAAAGTATAAACATTAAAACTAAATGATATGTCAATCTTCATTAAACTATGGTATTCACTTAACTTCAACCCTTGCTTTCTCCGTTTTTAATGAATGGCGCTTGGCCTACTACGGCTTTGAACCCTTCAATTGGACATCTATGAGATAAACGCACATCCAACTAGTACAGAGGTAATGTGTAGTGAGACGATGATTCCCGCAGCCGTTGTAGCTGGCTTACGAGCGCGGATTTCGCTACTCACAGTAACTTTCCCATATTCATCGCGATGCTGGATGAACGACGATGCCATACTGATCGGAATTTCATGAAAAAATGTCTTCATCCAAGAGAACTCGAAATAGTCATCATTCTATGTCTTTAGTCCAAGGCATGGTGCCCTGTACCACGCAGCTATGGCGAGAAACTACAAGCTTTTGAGAATTAATATTACAATTCAAAGTCTCATCAAAGTGAAAGTTTTTGTGAATGTTACTTGGCACAATAAAATATCTAAATTACGAAACAAACACGAATCTACCAAAGTTTAGTGTTTTGCGAAAATGTTAACTCACGGTTCTAAAAATCGAAGTGACAAACCAAGAACTAAGCAAATACTGGAATATTCCGAAATGAAGACTCTGTGAATAATTGTTTATATAGGCCTGTAGAGTTTCTTCATGAAAATTAAAACAGGAAAGGTAAAAGCAATATTACATTATATTATATTATTATATATTATATTATATTATATTATATTATATTATATTATATTATATTATACTTACTTACTCACTTACTTACTGGCTTTTAAGGAACCCGGAGGTTCATTGCCGCCCTCACATAAGCCCGCCATTGGTCCCTATCCTGAGCAAAATTAATCCATTCTCTATCATCATATCCCACCTCCCTCAAATCCATTTTAATATTATCTTCCCATCTACGTCTCGGCCTCCCTAAAGATCTTTTTCCCCTCTGGCCTCCCAACTAACACTCTATATGCATTTCTGGATTCACCCATACGTGCTACATCCCTGCCCATCTCAAACGTCTGGATTTAACGTTCCTAATTATGTGAGGTGAAGAATACAATGCGTGCAGTTCTGTGTTGTGTAACTTTCTCCATTCTCCTGTAACTTCATCCCTCTTAGCCCCAAATATGTTCCTAAGAATCTTATTCTCAAACACCCGTAGTCTCTGTTCCTCTCTCAAAGTGAAAGTCCAAGTTCCACAACCATACAGAACAACCGGTAATATAACTGTTTCATAAATTATAACTTCCAGATTTTTTGACAGCAGACTTGACTATAAAAGCTTCTCAACTGAATAATAACAGGCATTTCCCATATTTATTCTGTGTTTAATTTCCTCCCGAGTATCATTTATATTTGTTACTGTTGCTCCCAGATATTTGAACTTCTCCACCTCTTCAAAAGATAAATTTCCAATTTTTATATTTCCATTTCGCACAATATTCTGGTCACGAGACATAATCATATACTTTGTCTTTTCAGGATTTACTTCCAAACCTATCTCTTTACTTGCTTCCAGTAAAATTCCCGTGTTTTCCCTAATCGTTTGTGGATTCTCTCCTAACATATTCACGTCATCCGCATAGACAAGCAGATGATTTAACCCGTTCAATTCCAAACCCTCTCTGTTATCCTGGACTTTCCTAATGGCATACTCTAGAGCAAATCATATTATATTATGATGAAAGAGTGATGGAACGGAGAAAAATTCTCTCCGGCGCCGGGATTTGAACCCGGGTTTTCAGCTCTACGTGCTGATGCTTTATCCACTAAGCCACGCCGGATACAACCCCGACGCCGGTTAGAATCGTCTCAGATTAAGCTCCATCTCTTGGGTTCCCTCTAGTGGCCGCCCTCTGCACTACGTCATAGATGTCTATGAACGCAGGACCGAAGTCCATACATGTGTTGAGGTGCACTCGAATGAGTGACTGGTTGGCCGGGATCCGACGGTATAGGCGCCGTCTTAAATCACAAAGTGATTTATTACGCATATCATATATATTTTGATGTACCGAAGTACATATGATATTTCCATGCAGATAATCTGCGTCATCATATGATGAAAGAGTGATGGAACGCTTAGTGGATAAAGCATCAGCACGTAGAGCTGAAAACCCGGGTTCAAATCCCGGCGCCGGAGAGAATTTTTCTCCGTTCCATCACTCTTTCATCATATGATGACGCAGAATATCTGCATGGAAATATCATATGTACTTCGGTACATCAAAATATATATGATATGCGTAATAAATCACTTTGTGATTTAAGACGGCGCCTATACCGTCGGATCCCGGCCAACCAGTCACTCATTCGAGTGCACCTCAACACATGTATGGACTTCGGTCCTGCGTTCATAGACATCTATGACGTAGTGCAGAGGGCGGCCACTAGAGGGAACCCAAGAGATGGAGCTTAATCTGAGACGATTCTAACTGGCGTCGGGGTTGTATCCGGCGTGGCTTAGTGGATAAAGCATCAGCACGTAGAGCTGAAAACCCGGGTTCAAATCCCGGCGCCGGAGAGAATTTTTCTCCGTTCCATCACTTTTTCATTATATGATGACGCAGAATATCTGCATGGAAATATCATATGTACTTCGGTACATCAAAATATATATTATATTATATCATATCATATCATATCATATATCATATATTATATCATATTATATTTAGTAACACAAGGCAGAATAATTTGGGTAGGAATTCTCAAAAGATTTAAATAGACGAATAGGATGAAGCATGTTCCCAATTATTGTCAGCAGAAGCTCAGATGTATACATGAAGAACAGTATCAGTAGGGTATATTTCAGATCTAGAAGGCCATTCTAGGAAATTCTAGTTCATTAGCATGTTGCCTGGTTGGAGATAGAGGAAATGAATGTAACGTTTCCCAGCAAGCAGAACCTACTCAAAAGGGGCGGCTACGAATGACAGGAAGTCCAACCGAAATTTATGGTAGAGACAAAGGTTAACGTGAGAAGTCCTAAATTCATCGTCACATTTGGGATAAATACAATTCTTAACCGTAATTGCTCAAACTTCATCAACGTGTAAACATTTAGAATGATATATATAGGTACATAATGCTTATCATATTACTGAAATGAAAATAATAAAAATATATATATATATATATATATATATATATACATATATACAAAGTGGAAGTGAAATAATCCTGCAGATTGAATGTGGCGTTAGAGTACACTTAAATGAATAGAAAACTTACGAGTATATTACATTGCATGATTAAATGCATGGTTAATTACAAAATTAAGTTGGGAGTTCCAGCATTCTGGCTCTTTCTTCTCGTAATACAGATGATTCGCTGTATATTTTAAAAAATAAGCAGTCGTTCGGTTATTGAGGAAAATAAACCGGTTATCAGGTTAAACCAGCAAGTAAAAATAACTGGTAATTAACCGGTATATTTGCAAATCCCTAATTTCTTATCATTTAGTAAAAAACCTGAAAACTTAACAATAGCTATACCTAGATAAATCATTGTACGGGAATACATAAATTAAATTAAGTGAATTGTAAAATTAGACTTATTGGAAGACAACCACTACAATGAACTGTATAAGATATTGATGTGAGTCATACGAACCCTGCAAACAATACCTAAATTCTAAAATTAATCGAAAGGAATTACGAAATATGAGACCAACCGCCAAAAACCTGTTTTCGAGATACTGACCATTGAAATAAATCCGGATTTTATTAAACTTTTATGCAAGAAATATTGAAAGATTCATACTATTACAAAAAAAAATAGTTGGAATAATACTAAAAAAAAGGCTAACTGATTTTAATAACAGACTAGCAGTTGATTTAACATTATTGGAAAGCAAACTAAATAAATATATTTTATGCAATAAACAAGTTTTGCTTCTAAATAGCAGAAAAACGCAAATAAACGCTTGCCAAATGATTCCAGACCAATGTTGCCAACTATACACCAACAATGCGCCAGAAAGTAGCCAATTATCTCTGAAGTTGATAGTGAAAGGAGTAATAAAGCTGAGAAAAAAACCTTACAGTGTAATTATGAACATAACCATTTATATTCATTAAATATTTGTAATAATTGTATTGTTAATATTATTTAATACAAAGATATAGAATCATTAAATGGCATTATTCAGCTATGATGTGTATCTCTGATACTTGCATTTTGCTGTTTGTTCAACCTGTATTCTGTTGTTTACAGATATTACATACTTTACAAATCGCTTCATTTGAATTTTTTTTAAATATGTAGCCCCTTGAAGAAGCCTGAAAATATTAATTTTCTGCATTAGGTGTGTCTGTAGTCTAATAGTACATTTTTTAAAATTTTAGTGATTTTGAATTATGACTAAATACCGGTACCGAATTTTGAGGCTTGAATATATAATTTCAATTTATTAAACTACAATTATCTTCAGCCCAGGGCCGCTTCTCCCACCCTTTGCAATACTTTCTGCACCTCTCATATTTCTGGATCTTATACATAAACGTCATCACGGTTAAAAAAAAGTAACCAAGTGAAAGAATGTGCTAAATGTAAATCACTGAATTCCCGCTATTATTAATTAACGGCTTACTGTTTAACATCGTTTCTATTAATTATTATCAAAGTTCAGAAATAAAGCATTGAAATGGACTATACTTATTTACTTCCTGGCTTTTAAGGAACCCGGAGGTTCATTGCCGCCCTCACATAAGCCCGCCATTGGTCCCTATCCTGAGCAAGATTAATCCAGTCTATATCATCATATCCAACCTCCCTCAAATCCATTTTAATATTATCTTCCCATCTACGTCTCGGCCTCCCCAAAGGTCTTCTCCCCTCTGGCCTCCCAACTAACACTCTATATGCATTTCTGGATTCGTCCATACGTGCTACGTGCCCTGCCCATCTCAAACGTCTGGATTTAATGTTCCTAATTATGTCAGGTGAAGAATACAATGCGTACAGCTCTGCGTTGTGTAACTTTCTCCATTCTCCTGTAACTTCATCCCTTTTAGCCCCAAATATTTTCCTAAGAACCTTATTCTCAAAAACCCTCAATCGCTGTTCCTCTCTCAAAGTGAGAGTCCAAGTTTCACAGCCATACAGAACAACCGGTAATATAACTGTTTTATAAATTCTAACTTTCAGATTTTTTGACAGCAGACTAGATGACAAAAGCTTCTCAACCGAATAATAACAGGCAATTCCCATATTTATTCTGCGTTTAATTTCCTCCCGAGTGTCATTTATATTTGTTACTGTTGCTCCAAGATATTTGAATTTTTCCAACTCTTCGAAGTATAAATCTCCAACTTTTATAGTTCCATTTCGTACAATATTCTGGTCACGAGACATAATCATATATTTAGTCTTTTCGGGATTTACTTCCAACCCTATCTCTTTACTTGCTTCAAGTAGAATTTCCGCGTTTTCCCTAATCGTTTGTGGATTTTCTCCTAACATATTCACGTCATCCGCATAGACAAGAAAATGGACTATATGTATTTTAAACTAATCCACTTATTTAATCCATTAATGTAATATATTTATATGCATTAATTCTACTTAATTATATTATTAAAAACATCACTGTAAATCACAGATCATAGACGTTGTAGATCCCCATGCCAGAGCCTGGGGAAGTTTTCTACGCAACCTTGAACGTTACTCTGCCATCTTTTGAAAATTAGCGGAACTACAATAACTGACGAATATTAACGTTCTGAAGAATATTACCTACACTGGATCACAGTCTTGTGGAAAAAAAACACATGTTTTAATTAAATTATTTTCATAATTTTAAGATTAAAGACGCCAGAAAAGCAGTCTGGTCGCCAAGTAGCCATATCTGGCAACTCTGCGTAAATATCGAATTCTTGATTTTTTCCGAGTTAAATAATCAAGCCAACAACAAATTTGTGCAAATATCTCAATTTCTTCGAATTGTCGGTTGGTCTATTGTTGCGTAATTCCATCCAAATTATATAACATCTGGTTTAAGTGGAAATGTCTACAAAAGAATAGATAAGTCATTAGACGGATATACATAAATTAAATTTACTGAATTGTTAAAGTAGACTTATCGAAAGACAACCACTACAATGAATTAAAAGGTAAAAATGGATGTTTCCGATGTAATTATAAACGCGAAATATGACAATGTTTCTCTCATAACAATTATTCATCCTTTATTCGTATCTAGCACTCACCATCATAGTGAAAGTGACAAAACTTCTGAATATCACCAGTACCCCGTCAAAGTCTGGTCGTTTATCAACAAGCTCAACAATGCAATTTCAACCCCTCGACAACACGTGAATCGCACTGCAACACATTAACACTTAATGAATGGATATATAGTATAAGCACAAGAATACAGGCACTTATATCAAAACTGCATTGAGGGTGTAATTGTGCACAATGAAGTGTTGTGATGGTCGTGCATTCATATAACATGTTTTGTCAGTAGCTACCTTTTAACATCCGCATTGGATCAATTCGCCGGTTATTCTGTCTAATCCCATATTGCCATAAACAACAGGATAAAATATAACTCAACTGTAACGTACTGTAACTGCATGATCGGGAAAAGAATGGAAAGCCACGTTTCATCGTCACACAATTGGGTACACGACTGTCGGACTTTCTCAAAACTTCAAGGAAAGTTATTCGAAGTCTCGGAGGTCAAACGTTTCGCTGTTATCTGAGTTTGAAATGTTTTATTTTTTTAATTATTTGTTTTCATTTATTAGTTATTTTTAATTGGTTATTTTACCACGTTCTTTTTATCAATTGCTGTGATTATCTAGCTTTTGGATGATAATGCTGATAATCCCAGCGAAATGAGTCCAGGGTCCAGAGCCGAAAGTTACCCAGCATTTGCTCTTAATGGGCTGAGGGAAAACCTCGGGGAAAAAACCTCAACCAGGTAACTTGTCCTAACCAGGATTTGAACTCGGCCCGCTCGTTCCACTGTCAGACATGCTAACCGTTACTCCACAGCGGTGAACTTTTGTTTTCTTGTTTCAAATTACAAGCTAAAGTTCTTCCCATTATAATATTTTTCTCATTAATTGATTAATATTGTAGTCTTAGACGCTAGTGTGCTTTCCAAATATTAAGTTTTGATAAAATAGTTATAGGCCTATAGAAAGGACATATTAAGTTTTGATAAATATACTTTCGCTATTTATTTTCAATGTGATATATTAAGTTTACGTAGAAAACTCTTAAACCATTCGATAGAGCACAAGCAAGTGACACGGAAACAATGAAAATCTTAATTCCGATTTTTTTGCAGATATTTAGATATGAAAAAAAACTCCTCTTATAGGCTACAGGCTTATTGAAGAGGCAATATACTACATTAAACTAAATAAAAATGAAACCTATTATGCGTTTCTTAAATTAGAAAATTAGGTTGAAATCCACGTAGCTTGGCAACAGTGCATCGCCTGCTCAACTAGGAATACACACGCACTCGCTTTGAATATCAGCATTTCGTCCCTTAGTCATTGCAGTAGAGTTGTCAGATTTCTTAGTGGCAGGAAATAACGATACGTTTTAATCTTTTTTATTTAATTTGCAAGAAAACCATTTTACTTAAAAATTGCAAAGGGATAAATAATTTCATATCAGTTTCACTAATGATAAGAGTAAAAATCAGAATCGTACGGATAATACTTATCAAGTAAAACCACAATCTAGTATATACAGTCACGAAGCTCAATACGTAGGGAATATGCATCCATAGATAGTTGCTAACCACTAGGATCGCTACTATCGCCTAATCACAGACAATGCGAAATAGTACCAGCACAGTCTATTGTTCCTATTACCCTCAACAACTCAAGCGTTGTGAGTGTTAAAACAACGTTAAAATTTAGGGGAAAATTATTTTTTTCTGAGAAAAGTATTCATTTTGGAGTAATATGACATCAGAATTTTTTCTTATACTCTATCCAAGGAATAAGCTGTTAAAATCTATACATCTTTTTTGTTACTCCCATTCTATATATCTGTTTTATAATTTTCATTTTTCAGGCAAACTACAAACATCAAATAAAAAAATGGTATGGTTTATTATCTAGAACGCACATTCAATGTGGACATCAATTAAAGGTTTCGATAATGAACAATGAAAACAGGTGTTGGGTTTTTAATTAATTTAATGCCAGAAGCACATGTCATTCTCCTATTCTCTAAGGGAAATAAGCATCTGCAGATTTATTGGAACGTTGGAGAGCAGTTCAACAAGTTTAACGTTTGTGGGTTGTGTTGTAATGGTAGTGTACGAGTATGTATTTAAACAGCATTAATCGAAAACATTTGAAGCAATTAGCTCTACTGAATATAATAAATATACTGCGCATTACAAGTTATCTGTGTACTTTGTGTGTTTTATTGCAAATTTAATTACTTTAAGCACTTAAATGCATGTCTGTGTTGATAGTTCTAATGCATGTATTTTGTCATCTACAAACAATTTACCAGAAATTGCTTACACATATTTCATGACTATCAAAAGTGGGCGGTAGTTATTTTGAAAAGATTACATACGAAAAGCTATTTACTAAATATAATATTCACTGCTATTTTCTTTTATAATTTTTCTAATTGACACACAACAAAATAAAATATAATATAATTTATATCTCTAAAATGTGTCTCAAAAATGTATAGAAATATTCTTCAAACAGGAAATTCTATCAGAAATATTTTAGAACTTATTGCATAAAATCTATACTAATAATAAATCTGTAACCGAAATTTTTCTGGTAATTTTCGATTTTCCAAAAATAATTGGTCCTAACATATATAATTAACCACCCTGAAACCGAAAATCGCTTTTTTGAAATTTTTGTTTGTGTATCTGTCTGTCTGTATGTTTGTTACCTTTTCACGCGATAATGGCTAAACGGATTTCGATGAAAATTGGAATATAAATTAAGTTCGTTGTAACTTAGAGTTTAGGCTACATGGCATTCAAAATACATTATTTAAAAGGGGGGTTATAAGGGGGCCTGAATTAAATAAATCGAAATATCTCGCTTATTATTGATTTTTGTGACAAATGTTACATAACAAAAGTTTCTGCAAAAATAATTTGCGATAAGTTTTATTCCTTGCAAAATTTTGATAGGACTGATATTTAATGAGATAAATGAGTTTTAAAATTAAAATAACTGCCATCTAAGGCCGTGTAATGAATTAAAAAACAAATGACTTCGTCTATAAGGGGCCTTGCACAGCAACAATCGAAAGCTATGAAAGATAGCCTACAGATAATGTTTCTGCGTTTCTATGAAGTAATATCGGAAGTTAAATTAACCGATTTGTATAATTAATTATTAATTCACCATTGGAAAGTGTAGTTTCTCTAGATGGACATAATGCTATAATGTTATCACATAATAACTTCTGAGTGAATCGAGGACAGGTAAGATTGAAATAGTTTCTTATGCACAGAAAACTTGATAGGCTATTCTGTATATTCGTTTCCTGTATTTCCTAAACTAATTTTTATGACCAAATGAGTGGTCTCTGGATCAAAATGATCGCATTTTAATTTTTTAATTCAATTTAAATTAAGTTACATAATAAACGATTTATCCTTCTATCAAACACGAATGTTCCCTGGATCAAATGTCCTATTTTAATTATATAATTACTTTATATTTATTTCTAACGGGTTCAGCGGAGCGCACGGGTACGGCTAGTAATCTAATACAATAATACATTGCACAAAAAATAACATTATTCAAATAAATAAAAGATTCAATCACAAAATAATTAATTTACCAAACACAACGGCTTAGGCTATAATTTTGTTCATTCTGTGTCAGCCTTGTTAATGACTTACAGATCTCCACGAAACCTAATTTTCAAGCGCACATGTCACAACAAAATACCGATTGTCTTTTTATTTTTTATTTTATTTGATTATTTTACGACGCTGTATCAACATCTAGGTTATTTAGCGTCTGAATGATATGAATGTGATAATGCCAGTGAAATGAGTCCGGAGTCCAACACCGAAAGTTACCCAGCATTTGCTCGTATTGGGTTGAGGAAAAACCCCGGAAAAAACCTCAACCAGATAACTTGCCCCGACCGGGATTCGAACCCGGGCCACCTGGTTTCGCGGACAGACGAGCTGACCGTTACTCCACAGGTGTGGACACCGTTTGTCTTGTGATATGTTTCTACAAAATGGTATATCTATCCCTATACAACAGGAATTAACATTAAACTCAATTTTGTTAAAATCTGACTACGGGGTTTCTAAACAGTATTATTAAGTGAATTGGTAAGAAGATTATCCTTTAAGCCATTTTTAAAAGTCTTTATTGTTTTTGCAGTCCCTAATACTTAATAATGAGGAATTCCATTGTCCCGAGGTGGAGACTGTAAAAGATGGGAAATAACAATATAATATAATATGATATAATATTAGTACAATATAATATAGTACAATATAATAATATTAGTATCAGAAATAAAATTTACAGAAAAATGCATACAACAATTGAGCCGTTCAGAGCAGAAATGGTGTAAGTCAAGAATGGGTAATGAGAGTTGAAGTATGTTGTAAAAAAAAAGCGCAAAGTAGCATTAAATATTCACTATATTTAAACTATTAGTAGTCATGGATAGCAAGAACGACATATTAATTGCTACTTTTCGCTGTATTTTACAGAATGTTTACTTTAAACCTCATTATCCAATTTTGACTTCCACCACTTTTGCTCTGAACGGCTCAATTACTGTTTTATCATTGTATTGTTATGTAACAACCCTCATTTATATAAATGTTACTTGTGTCCCATAACTTTGGGACACTCTCATAATTAGCGTATTTTAGTGTAGGCCTCTCTAAAACAAGTTTTGTATTTAAGTTATAGAAATTGACCAAACTCAAGAGTTTGGAAGGAGTAGCTGCCAATAATTACACAAAATATTACAGAAATTAGTAGCAACACAAAATTTTGTTTGCTTGTTTTCCTTTTTACTGTGGCATCATTTCATTTCATAAATTTGTTGTGCTCTCCATCCAGATTGAAATGATATAAACACAAAGAACCTACACCTACCGTATTTTTAATTTCATTTCTTAATAATAGCTGTCATTTTGTTTCGTACGTGCGCTTTGTACAATCAGGGTTTTTTTTCTCCGTGCGAGTGTCCGGTATAATCTCGGCTCCTACGCCATCGCTTATCGGTGGCAGCTTGCGGGATCTACGTGAGTTCCTAACAGCAGTGAGAACCGACAGTTTCAGGCAAAAAACGCACGTGTAATGAAACTGTACAGGAGATCAGGGAGGCCTTCGTGAGAAACCCGTCAAAGTCAGTTCGTAGAACGCTACGAGAGCTAAACATCCCACGCTCAACAGTCCACTCCACAAGCTGCTGCATAAATGAGTTCGATTGTACGCGTATAAGGTGCAAATTGTTTGCAGACCCTGCAGCCACAAGAGCCGCTACAACGCGAACAGTTTGCTGTTGAGGTGCTGCACCGGATCCAGCAAAACTCCGACTGTCTGGGGAATGTGGTTTCCAGTGACGAAGCAACCTTCACACATGTGGGAAGGCTAATCGACACAACATTCGCATCTGGGGTTCCAAAAACACCTATAGTATTCGGGAACATCTCAAGAACAGCAGTGAATGTGTGGTGTGCACTGAAGAAAAGCAGAACACTCTGACCGTTTTTCTTCAACGAGCAAATAGTAACCGGGAACATTCATCTGCACATGCTTTAGGAATTTATTGGCCCTCAACTCCTACCTCTGCAATCAGATGTTATCTTGCAACACGATGGTGCACAACTGCACTGGAGTTTGAATGTTCGTAAGTTTTTGGACAGAACGTTACCATATCGATGAATAGGACGCGATAGTCTAACTAGGTGGTCACCGCGATCTCCGAGCAAAACTTCTTTGGATGCTTTCTTACAGGGTTATGTTAAAAATAGGGTGTACGCTACACCAATGTACATTACCTTCATGATTTCAGTGGAAAAATTGTGGATGCCATCACCTCCATCACCCCAAACATGCTACTGTGCACAAGGGTTGAAATAGAGTGTCGCCTAGACATTTTGAGGGCTATGAAATGAGCCCACGTGGATGATCACCGATTTGTTTTGAAAAAAAAAAAAAAGAGTTTCTTTACATGCTGCTGCAAACCGCAAGCTTCTATGTCCAATAGTTTTGTCATAATTGAAATTTGAAATCGAAGAAGTTTCATGTAGACATCCTGTATATTCTGTAAGTGTTTTCTAGTTCAAGTAATTATTCAGTTCGAAACCAAAAGCTTTGTGGTTATAGCACAGTCTAGTATATACAGCCACGGATCTCAATACGTAGTAAATATGCATCCATATGTAGTTGCTGACCACTAGGATCGCTACTATCGCCTAATTACAGACAATGCGCTATAGTACCGGCACATTCTATTGTTCCTAGCACCCTCACAACTTAAGCTTCGTGACTGTATATACTAGACTGTGGTTATAGATTCTTTGAAGTTAATTTCATTTAATTAGATAGATAGTAAACTGCCCTCCATTGAGGGTAGCCCTTACGGACTCAGTATATTCTCAAAAAAAAATTATACATATGCAAACATAGATATTAAATTTTAAAGGGAAACAAAGAAAAGGGCGTGAAAAGTTACAATTGCTATTAATGTGGCACCATGTGATTAATTAGGATTTGGCAGGATTTTTTTAATTGAATTTGTAAGAAAATCGAAGACTGTGATGTATACCAAATTTAGTTACACTGGTTTTACTACATTAAGTGCTTGTTTATTTTCACTGAATCATTCATTTAATGAATTTAATACCCCATACGAAGTGTTTACAAAGTAATCATTATTTAGTTGAGAAAATCATACTTTTCTCATCTGCAAATAAAGTTATCTGAAACAGTAAAATGCAAAATATTCTTCTCTTAAATGGTTTGCTTTAATAATATTGTGGATTTCTTGACAAATTTGAATCTCATTATAATCGTTTAGTATCTTTTAAAGTTTGTATTAATATGAAATGCTAATTTTAATAATAAAATGGGAATGATAGAAAATATTATGTTATATGAAGAAGTACATAACTGAAATTTTTATGAAATTTATTGAATGCATCTCCTTAAACCATGAAATTTATGAATAAACTCTTATCTCACTTAATGGGATCATAAAAATACTTATTTGCACTTCAAACGAAAGTCTATCTTCGTATGTGAGTGCACAATAAATTATTTTATATATGCACACGTTTTGAGAGATAGGACTGAACCTGCACTTTCTTTTTATCTCTCTTGGTAGTCATGGCAACTTTACTACCGCAGACCTGCAGACGTTCTTTTGTATTACTTGTCTGATTAACTTTACCGGCGGCAACAATACGAACTACTATTTAGAAAATTTATGTCGCGACTTGTTACGTCATTTACATGAGTACAGTCTCCATAGCGACCTAATAATCCAGTACGTTGAATATATAGTATTTGCGATATATCAGATGTGAGTATAGGTAATATGAAAGCTGGGATTTGTATAAAAATACATTTTCTACTCCTCGAAATTTAAATACAGTGGAAGCTCTTAAGTTCGACATAAAACAAGTTCGACATTCTATAGTTCGACTGTTTACGTAGGAGAATTAGACTCGCCCCTATACGGGCACTAAGAAATGGGTTTACCATTTGAATGGGAATTGGTTCTGTGTCTTGTAGTGATACTTTTGTTAAAGGAAAATAGAATCTTTTATTGATTAGGACATCCATATGTAATCATTGATTTTAAATTAATGAACTCTTCTTTCTCTATTTGAGAATTTTACCGTTTGAGAGACGGAACTGTCGAAACCCACTGTGGTACTAGAAACGCATACACAAGTCTCGGGGCGGGCAGGAAATGCAAGTACAGTACTGTATTCGTTGATGGATAACCAATAAGAATGTGTATTCATTTCACCTGCCACACCCACTACCCTTATTGGACTGTACTTTCAATTCTGTTCAGTCGAACTTAGGAGAGTCCACTGTACTCAGAAAATAGAAATGTCAACTAAACACCATATTATAGATATTATTTTATTTCGCAATTTCGGTAATTTAAACGTTGCACAAATTTCGCAGAAGTCATAAGATTTTACATAAAACTTAATTTGGGAATTTACTGATGGGCTTCAGGGGTCCATGGAAGTCACATAAAAAATAACATGTAAGTTGGATTGCTGCCTTCAAAATTTCTGCCATCTTCTTCAGGGCCAGGAAAGCCTAAAATCTTACTTTGAAGCATTTATTTACAACAATAAATAATTCCATCCAGTAGCTGAATAAACTTCTATCCTTGATTAATCAAATAATTCTGTTAGTATATGTAGGTCTAATGAAATATGACCCTGAAATTAATTTCCATTTTTTTTAAACGTGTATTACAGATTTTTTTGGTTACATCCTTATTCTGGGGATGTCCTCAATTATATTTAATAAATGTATTTTGTGTTCATTTAACTTCAACGCCAACAATCACAAAGATTAAATAAATTAATCAACTTATTTAGGCCCATTTCATGAAAATTCGCATATTAAAAAGAATCCTACATTTCCCTCCGTTGGAATGGAAGAAGAATCTAGTACCCATTCATATCATCTTGAAACATTTATCCATACAATTTTGAACTGTAGTCGTCAGCACTCCTGAAATGGGTAAAGGGTAAGCAGTGCTTCGTAATATGCCCCCTCGTGCAGCAGGAAGAGGGAGAAGGTATACTCGCCAGCAGCCATGGATGCACGCCAATGCAATGTTTTATCCACGGGTAAGGGACGCTAGCACGAGGGTGCATCGTGCTGATGACCGCTGCTGTAGTAGATTGGCAGTACTGCTTCTTATGTACGAGGCAAAAGTCACCTCAGAGAAAAATACATTAGCACGTGAATTGTTGTATTAGTTATGGAGTCATCTTTAGGTGCAGAAGTAACCCCACTGAAGAAACGTAAGCAACGAAAGGAGAAGGAACAGGATATAATAAAGAAAAAGAAGATTAAAGGAGAGGAACCTTCAGCCATAAGAGTTTTTTTTTCCTTAAAACAACCATTGTCCACAGTTACCTACATTGAAACATGTAATTCTATGATGCAATTTAAGTTATAAATGTACTTCAGTTTTCCCAAGTTTCTACAACACCTTAAGAAATGGCATGATGAATATCATACTTCCAGTATCAAAAACATCCATGCCAGATAAATTTTCAGGATAAACAAAAAACTATGTTTTTGGACTATGGTTGTTTTTCCAAAAATCTCTTCAATCCATAGATCTATATTTCACTTTCTTGTATTGTGGTAGGTCTATTAATTTCACTTTATATTGCCTCAATTTTGTTATAATTTTGTAATCTATACTAATAATAAATCTGTAGCTGAAATTTTTCTGGTAATTTTCGATTTTCCAAAAATAATTGGTCCTAACATATATAATTAACCACCCTGAAACCGAAAATCGCATTTTTGAAATTATTGTTTGTATGTATGTCTGTCTGTCTGTATGTATGTTTGTTACCTTTTCACGCGATAACGGCTGAACCGATTTATACGAAAATTGGAATGTAAATTAAGTTCGTTGTAACTTAGATTTTAGGCTATATGGCATTCAAAATATTTTATTTAAAGGGGGGTTATAAGGGGGCCTGAATTAAATAAATCGAAATATCTAGCTTATTATTGATTTTTGTGAAAAATGTTACATAACAAAAGTTTCTTTAAAAATGATTTCCGATAAGTTTTATTCTTTACAAAATTTTGATAGGACTGATATTTAATGAGATAAATGAGTTTTAAAATTAAAATAACGCCATCTAAGACGGTGCAATGAATTCGTCTATAAGGGGCCTTGGACAACAACAATCGAAACAGGGGCCTTGGACATCAACAATCGAAAGCTATTAAACATAGCCTACAGAGAATGTTTCTGTGTTTGTATGAAGTAATATCAGAAGCTAAATTAACCGATTTGTATAATTAATTATTATTTCACCATTGGAAAGTGTAGTTTCTCTAGATGGACATAATGCTATAATGTTATTACAGTAACTTCTGAGTAAATCGAGGACAGGTAAGATTAAAATAGCTTCTTATGCAAAGAAAATTTGATAGGCTATTTTGTACATTCGTTTTCTGTATTTCTTAAAATAATATTTATGTACACTCATTTTAATCTCAGAGAATTAACGAACAACGAGAGTGTATTGATTTAGTATGCAGTAATAGTAATCCATTATTTTATAATTCAAATTTTAACTATGCTCAATTGAATCGTGTTAAAATACATAAAATATATATGCATAAATGCAATGCAAAAAAAATTGGGTAATGAGCGAAGCAGATTATCTTGCGCTGTTGTAAAAGTTGTTCCCTGGATCAAACGTCCTATTTTAAATATGTAATTACTTTATATTTATTTCTAACAGGTGCAGCGGAGCGCACGGGTACGGCTAGTATGTTAATATTTGTGTTCTTTTCATTTAATTTCATTGAATATGTATTTTTTGACCTGGTGTAGTGTAAGAGAAGACCCTATGGCCTTAACTCCATCAGTATAAACAAGTAAACAGATAAAGAAATAAATAAAATAAATATAAATCAATCGAATATGCACTTCCTCTTGCTAATGACGAATATACTGTTCAACACATCTCTGCTTCTCTTTCAATCAAACTTCTCTCTAATAATAAAGATAATTATCTCTTCCAAGCTCCTAGCATAGCATCCTTAATAAACCTTTGTTCTGTGAGTGAGAATTGTCCTTTAGAAAATGCAGAGTAATAATAAATGTCTGAACCCCTTTTCATTGAAGTTAAATTCAGGATCTACCTGCGTACTGCCTATAAGCACTCCACTGAAAGAAACACATCCAGTGAAGTACGCCGGAGCTCGTCATAGAAAGAGAGTTAAGAGGCGGAAGACGGTTGTAGACGCCCTAGTAAACAAGTCGAGAGACTCCAGGGAAAGCGCTCAGCTTTGCTTGAAGGTAAATAACCGACTTTAGCGTCTTACAAACTTCCCAGACCTGATTGAGTATTTTCCTGTGGTAAGATTAAAAATGATTTAAACATTCATTCATCGAAACTAAAATTAAATGCATTATTATCATGCAAATTTATTTATTTTCCATCTAATAGCGTTTCAAATATAGGCTTACAATATTTTAAAGTAACTCTCACAGTTTAAATTAATATAATTTTTAAACAAATTGAATAAACAAGATGAACTAATCGATTATAGAATTATTAAGACAGACGGAGACAGATTTATTCAGCAATACTAGCCGTACCCGTGCGCTCCACTGCACCCGTTAGGAATAAATATAAAGTAATTACATAATTAAAATAGGACATTTGATCCAGGGAATATTCGTGTTTGATAGAAGGATAAATCGTTTATTATGTTAGTTAATTTAAATTGAATTAAAAAAATTAAAATGCGATCATTTTGATCCAGAGACCACTCATTTGATCATAAAAATTATTTTAGAAAATGCAGGGAACGAATGTACAGAATAGCCTATAACGTTTTCTGTGCATAAGAAGCTATTTTAATCTTACCTGCCCTGGATTCACTCAGAAGTTACTGTAATAACATTATAGCATTATGTCCATCTAGAGAAACTACACTTTCCAATGGTGAATTAATAATTAATTATACAAATCGGTTAATTTAGCTTCCGATATCACTGCATACAAACACAGAAACATTCTCTGCAGGCTATGTTTCATAGCTTTCGATTGTTGTTGTCCAACGCCCCTTATAGACGAAGTCATTTGTTTTTTATTTCATTACACCGCCTTAAATGGCGTTGTTATTGTAATTTTGAAACTCATTTATCTCATTACATATCAGTCCTAACAAAATTTTGCATAGAATAAAACTTATCGGAAATTATTTTTACAGAAACTTCTGTTATGTAATATTTTTCATGAAAATTAATAATAAGGGAGATATTTCGGTTTATTTAATTCAAACCCCCTTATAACCCCCCTTTTAAATAAAATATTTTGAATGCCATAGAGTCTAAATTCTAAGTTACAACGAACTTAATGTATATTCCAATTTTCATATAAATCGGTTCAGCCATTATCGCGTGAAAAGGTAACAAACATCCACACAGACAGACAGACAGACAGACAGACAGACAAACAAAAATTTCAAAAAACCGATTTTCGGTTTCAGGGCGGTTAATTATATATGTTAGGACCAATTATTTTTGGAAAATCGAAAATTACCAGGAAAATTTCGGCTACAGATTTATTATTAGTATAGATTATACATTCAGATGCACCACATTATAATATTTTTTTCTTAAGGGGTTAGGTACAGCTTACAGCAGTAAAATTTTTGGAAATATTCAACTTTTTTTCCTCCATTACTGTATCTCGTACGATAATGAAAATTAGAGTGTGTGAAACACTGTCGTTCTGCTATATGACAAAAATATTATAATTATTTATATTTTTTTTTTCAAAATTCAAAATGGTGGCAGTTTACTGTACAGCGATGAAGCGTTTCCCTCATAACTCATAAACTTTTTAAATTTTTCACGTCCTCTCTCTTTTATTTTATTGCTGAAACTCACGTTTACAATATCATGCTCTTTCAACTACATTCCTTAATAAATAATATTTGTTTTATTTTGTGTTAGAAGAAAATACTGATATTTGACCATTTTTTAAAATGAATTTATTTTTTATCATACAATCTATCCAAGTTAGAAAAGTGATCTTACATCATATTGTAGATATGACATGCATAAATAGACACAAAAAATTTCATTACAGAATGTTGGATAATTTTTTAGTTACGTGGGAAACGCTTCATCATTGCACAGTGAATTGAATTTTGAAAAAAAAATGTAAATAATTATTTTAAATCGTAAAAATATTTTTTTCACATAGGAGAAGGACAGTGTTCTGTACGTACTAATTTTCATTATTGTACAAGATACAGTAATGGAGGAAAAAAATGTTGAATATTTCCAAAATTTTACTGCTGCAAACTGTACCTAATCCCTTAAATCAAATGCACGAGTCTTTTGACCGTATGGACTGTATAAAACAAGCCCTACCTTGTTGGTTTCACCCCCTCACCTATGATTAGATACAACCACACTCCAAAAGAAAACACAGATTAATATGAAAATTACACAAATAAAACACCTTATATAACATACCCTAACCTAACACACAAGCAGGCATGAAAGTTTATAATTTAATAATTACCATTATTCCTTCGTCAGTTCGTATCATAAACTTAATAGCTGATAGTTATATACAATAGAAGTAATATAATACAGTTATATGAACACTTTTTAATGATTGAATAAAATTAATAAAATCGGTTAAAAACCATACATGTTTCGGAGGAATGCACCTCCATCTTCAGTGGTGGTACCACGACTGTAACAGGAAACATAAAATGTGTAAAGTTCGTGGTAAATAATAATTTTACAAAGATACATAATCTAAATGTCGACAATTGTTGAAAATAAAATTGTTGACATTTAGATTATGTATCTTTGTAAAATTATTATTTACCACGAACTTTACACATTTTATGTTTCCTGTTACAGTCGTGGTACCACCACTGAAGATGGAGGTGCATTCCTCCGAAACATGTATGGTTTTTAACCGATGTTATTAATTTTATTCAATCATTAAAAGTGTTCATATAACTGTATTACATTACTTCTATTGTATATAACTATCTCACTCATGAACACTGTTGCATCTGACCTAACTTATGTAATTTAATTAATAGCTGATGATCTAAGTTGTCTTGCCTTCAAGAGGAACAATCCAGTCTTTTTTCGCATTCTCTATTCCCCACGTGGTCAAGACATGCAAGCGAATCCCTATTCTGATTTAGCATCGAGGGAGGTAGATATTTTCTCCGGATATGTTCCGTTTCGTCACACTGGGTTAAAATGTGTCTCCAGGAATCCTTTCCCCGCACAATGGACCAAGAAATGAATGGGTAATTATATGTGGGAAGATTGGTACTTATGTATCCACAACGGACGAAAATAAACAGTCGGAATTTGTTTCCTCCATTCTAGTATAGTACACTTACCACACATGTATCGTATATTATTACCATCATTCTATTTTGCTGTACGATTTATAAGTATTCATCTGCTATTAAGGCTGTGGCCGGGAGGAAAAAGGTCTTAAGTAAAAGTTTTATATTTTTCAGGAGAGCAGTAGAAAGACTGAAGTCCACACCTGTGGAGTAACGGTCAGTGCGTCTGGCCGCGAAACCAGGTGGCCCGGGTTCGATTCCCGGTCGGGGCAAGTTACCTGGTTGAGGTTTTTTCCGGGGTTTTCCCTCAACCCAATATGAGCAAATACTGGGTAAATTTCGGTGCTGGACCCCGGACTCATTTCACCGGCATTATCACCTTCATCTCATTCAGACGCTAAATAACCAAAGATGTTGATAAAGCGTCGTAAAATAACTTACTAAAAAAAAAAAGAAAGACTGAAATTGGTGTCAATTATAGAGTTGCTTTAATTAAGAGGTTTTTCCTGGATATTATTTGTTTATATTTCTTCTAAAATAAGTAATGTTGCTCATTTAACAATTTTCTAGATTATTTCCAAAAATAGCCGCACTTAAGCCCTTTTAAGACTAGAACCCAAACTGAGTAGAGGAACTATGTAAATATAAGACCTTTTTCATGTCAAAATAAATGACAAATGTAAATTATTAGGAATGTAAAGTGGATCTTAAACAATTATAGGACTGTTTACCCAGCGAATAGGGATTATAAAGAATGGACACTGAGCGGATTTTCCTGTGTTTTGTTTCCCTATGCACCAGAGTTTAGTTCCACTTTCAAGCGCTAGAGGTTAGTGTAATCGAGCATACGCTTTAGATAATAATTGAGTATAGAGTTGAGACACAGGATCCAAACATCGCATACCTTATTGCATAATCCAGTAACGCGTTGCTTCAAATAAATTCAAGTTAACAGCTTTTCCTTATTTCTCAGTGACAAACTAGTTGTAAAATTAATTTTTTTATATTTCAGATATAATAAATTATATTATAAAATAATATAATACATTATAAAATTAAGTATCGAATTCGTTTAATATTTGTATATAATATAATATAAGGATATGGTTTTACTTCTCATAAGATTTTTGTTTTTCAATTTTCAGTGCTATCAATTTATTACATATTTTAATTGTTGTTGGGGTCAACGTCTCAACTCTCATTATAAAGTAACTCTAGAGTCTAGACATTACATTTAATGACCGATTTATTATTTTATGGATCCAATTTATTTTATTTGAATACATAATGTACCTAGATGTATTAAATATATGTGTTATATTTCCGCTGTATCGACTGCTAGCTGGTGTGATGTCAGCGCCAACTCTAGGAAGAAAGCAGAATCTCACGCTCTAGCTGGCTTGAAGGTCATAGAAATCAGTCCGGCTACATCAAAGGTACCAACGCGAAGTGTCCATACTTAATTACCTATACGCTGGTTTACCCTGCTGCTTAAAGTTTTGAAAGAAAAGGGCATCGGTATGTGATAAAATGGCTAAAATACAAGTCAGACCTTTTTAATAGGGAAGCATGGAAAGTAAACATGTGATCTTTGTAAGGAATAAAGTATTAAATATTCTTAAGTCCTTTATTCTGTGTGTGCTCGATTCAAAAAGTACTTAGGACATTTGGTAACGCTCTATAAATCCAGTCAGGAGTCTTATGGGACTTCAGCTGTTTTACCAGATTGTAGAGAATTGTTTCCGCTTTCAGAATTTATATAAAAATCTCATTTTCACAAAAAATTGACTTAAGAACTTTTTCCTCCCGTCCACAGATTAGGAGAGATCAATTTTCATCGCACCTTTTCAAATGCCTTTCTGGTTACGACAAAAATCAACGTAAAATGAATTTCTATAATTGCCAAAGCGATCTTGTGTGTACCACTGCTTTGGTGCAGTGAGCATGCGCAGTGCGTTGAAAGTGGAACTTCTTAATTCAGGCGGACCATATTTTTTAACTGCACAACAAACTTAATCGATATAAGCTGTGCTTGATTCTTTTTCGCCCAAATTTAAATGGTTTTAAACCAGATACTTCATCTAAAAGTGAGCACACCAACCATTACACCACACAACCTTGAACTCCAAACTCCAACGTCTCCTTCCGTGTATTCATTCATTCATAGTGTTCTGTCCAAGGGTAGGTCTTTCATTGCAAATCCAGCATTCTCCAGTCTTCCTTCCTCTTTGTTTCCTCATATGATCCGTATAACTTATTTTATATTTTTGTTTTCATATTTTCCGATAATGGTATATCTCTAATGTGATAAGTTGAGCAATATATATAATCATAATTTTCCTTACTGTGTGTACTTAAAAATATTGTATTCATTGTATGCTTTGTGCTGCACTATTTTATTACTACTATTAGTATTATTATTACTATTACGCCTGTTATTATTATCATTATTATTATTATTATTATTATTATCAATAATTCTTATTTTTTATACTTTGTATGCCTCATTTATTTTTGACCTGCTGTTCACATTTTATTATGCTTTTTTCTTTCTTTCTCTATGTTATATATTATGTCTGATTTCTTCTTACTTGTTGTTTACATTTTGTTATTATTATCTTATTTAGTTTTGTGTGTAAAATTGTAGTGTACTTTGTAAATTTGTAGTGTTTTTGTAACGCAGTTTTTACTCCTGGTTGAGTGTTAGAGAAGGCCGTATGGCCTTAACTCTGGCAGGTTAAATAAATCATTATTATTATTATTATTATTATTATTATTATTATTATTATTATTATATCTTTATGTCTATCATCTGGTATCCTTTTCTGCCCCTATCTCTTCTCCCGTTCACCATTCCTTCTAGTGCATCCTTCAGAAGGCAGTTTCTTCTCAATCAGTAACCCAGCCAATTCCTTTTTCCTCTTTCTGATCAGTTTCAGCATAATTCTTTCTTCGCTCCCTCTTTCCAAACACAATTTCGTTTCTTATTCTGTCTGTCCATTTCACACGTTTCATCCTTCTTCATATCCACATTTCAAATGCTCTGGTCTTTCGTGTATAATGACCTGAATTTACTTATCTCACCAAAAAGTGAAAAACTGAAACAATTTTTGTTCACGTTCGGGTTGATCGTGACTGTCCCTGCAATTTATCATGCAGAGAACAGCAAGTCATTTTGCTGAAGTCAGCTGATTATTGTGGCTGAAGCAGATCGATCGAGCAAGCAAATTTGACTGACGTACAGCGGGATGAAAACCAAATCAGTCGTGGCACGGCACGAGCCATGGAGAGGGAAAAACGTGAGCAATATGCTTCCAGTCGTTAAACAGTGACAGGTCTGCAAGCGCTCCTCAGAGCGTCTCGCCACAGCTTGGCACTCTTCTTCCTTTTCAAATTTCCTCTGAGGCATTATTTTTTAAATTGGTTTGCTCTCGGATATCTCAAAACGTGTAGTTAAATAGAATTTCCCAGCGTTGCAGACCGTACTGGTTCAATCTTCTGGTACTTATCTACCCTTCGGAGAAACATTTGGAGTTTTTATCCAAATTTTAGAAACCCGTTTTTCCCCAGATTACTTGCCACATAATAATTAAGAATTTTAACACAAAATAAACTCCTAAAATATTTTTGGAAGGGCAGGGGGGCAAGTTTTTAAAGCGAAAACTGAAATTTGTTTTAGTCCTTGGCCCAAAGTTTTTATGTTAGAAAAAAATTTCTTTCACTGCCTTACTCCTAAAATAACACACAATAAGCTGTAAAACCAGTTTTTCCCTATCTTATCCCATTAAGGAAAAATGTCATTTCATTTTTTGAAAAAAAAAAAAACATAAAAATAAAAATTTAAGATCTTGGAGTTTTAAATTAACTTTCTTAAGTAGTAAGACACTGTTTGTAGTTTGGCACTTAGCTACGTTAATCAGTTTCATTTGGGTGCAAGAATAATAATAATAATAATAATAATAATAAGAATAATAATAATAATAATAATAATTTATTTTAGCTGGCAGTAATAAGGCCGTAGGGCCTTCTCTTCCACTCAACCAGCAAAAATTATACATATGAATGTACTTTATAATCTACAAAGAATACAACAATTTGATTTGGATAAAAGTTACATGTATACAAGAGTTACTTATGAATTAAACCGTAAAATACTATGAACTATTAATTAAACAATGAAAAACGAACTGTGTTGCAGAATTAAACTAAAATACATAGAAGTTTTTTAAGTAGGTTATTTTACGACGCTTTATCAACATCTCAAGTTATTTAGCTTCTGAATGAGATGAAGGTGATAATTCCGGTGCAATGAGTCCGGGATCCAGCACCGAAAGTTACCCAGCATTTGCTCATATTGGGTTGAGGGAAAACCCCAGAAAAATCCCAACCAGGTAACTTGCCCCCAACCGGGAATTGAACCCGGGCCACCTGGTTTCGCGGTAAGACGCGCTAACCGTTACTCCACAGGTGTAGATAATACATAAAATATTAATATATTTCAAATAATGTTGGATAATAGGAAGAGATTATTGAGAGACAATTTTGAAAATACAGCGCTATAGGAATCCTGTCTAAAGAAACAAATTACCATGTAGTCAGTGACCGCTAAGTCAGTATAATTAGAGTGAAATGCTAAGAAGGTTATACTTTAAGCTATTTTTAAAAATGTTTATTGCCTTCCAGTCCCTAATACTTTCTGACAAGAAATTCCATTGTCGCGAGGTGGATACTGTAAAAGATAATGAATATGAAGAGGTTAGGTGAAAATATCTTTAACTTTAAGTGCATTTTGTGTTTTAAAACGCAGTAAAACTGAATATGGAGAAGAATCATCTACATCCTGAGGGTATGAAAAATTGTAAAATCAAACACACAGTTTCCTGACTATGAAAAATAATACAATCAAACTCTACCGCAAAATTCGAATTGTTATACGAAAAATGTATAAAATTGACAGAATGAGATTGACACTTGCAGAAGTGCAATTCCGGTTTAAAGAAAGGGTGCTTCCGGTCAAGCTAATTAATTAATTAAACATCATAGAAGCGAAACTGATTATATTTAAAAAAAATAGAAAGTCCAAGCTTTTAGATAACATAAGAATTTAAAAATCCAATCTTTAAGGAAAATGAAAAAATTAAGGGTAGATGAACACCTTTAGAAATACAGCAAATGTGCTGCTTTTACTTTGTGACTGACAAGCCTCAGCTTATGGGCTTTAAAAAATTAAAATTACGTTTTTGCAACTCGTATTTTAGGATTTTAAATCTTCTATTTAGTAATTTATAGGTTTCCACAAGAAAATGTTAAATATAAGCAACAAACAATTAATATATTGCAATAAGTATTACACTTACATTAAAAAATCCGTCATTATAACGTTATAAATATAAAAAGTAGCCTGTTGGTTAACGTGATTATGAAGTGTCTATAGCAAGTCTATGTCATTCTGACGTACATACCTTCTCTCCGTTTCGGCGAGCGTTAAACACGGCTCTCCCGCTCCGAAGGAGCGCGCGCGCTCGTTGAGCGCTGTTTGTACAGGTATGGTCTATGGCGTACGTCTACAAAAGCCTACTCGCAAGTAAATCCCTGAACGGAACCGAAGCTAGTACGTAATGAGCGCGCTCCGCCTCACCCATCCCCACCTGTACTGTACTCAATGTTTATGCGCAAACGAAGAGCAGTGGCGGACTGCCATTATCATTGTGTTTGTTCGGAGTGTTCCACCGTTTCACAATGTCTTCTAATTATGGACGTAGTACATTCAAGGATGAATAGGAAGAGAAATTTTTTGTGTTAGTGGGGAGAATGTGAAATGGTTAATTTGTCCGAAAATTCTTAAGCGTGTGTTAAAATTCAATATGCAACGACAATACTCGACTCTTCAGAAAGAATATCATGCAATTACAGGCATGTTGGACATGTGAAAATAATTTATTTTGGGGCTATCTGTATAACTGTTGGTTATACATAATAATCAGTATATTACAATACGTTTACACTCAGTTCCGCATAACAAACATATGTTTTTCGTTTCATTTTGGGTGAAATGCGTAGACCCACAAATATTTTGATAAATATAAAACAAGAAAATACAAATCACAGACGTGTCCTCAGTATTAAACGGAAAAAGCTTCTTGCTAGCTATGTTCTAGCTTGGAATATTGGAAAATCAATGAAGCCCTTTACAGAAGCATCATTTCTAAAATAGTGCATACAGGACGTTACTAAAATACTGTGTCCAGAACAAAGTCAAAGTATAAGAAAATTAAACTGTTTCCAATTACAGTTCAGAGAAGGAATTTCAAGATTGTAAATGTAATTGAATCTGAAGTCGAAACCACAATTAACCAGTTTGTAGCTTACTCACTTGCATTGGACGAAAGCACAGATAGAAATGACAAAGCTCACCTAGCCATTTTCATCCGAGGAGTTAATGAACATTTTACTGTGTCTGAATGTCTTCTAGATGTAATTACAAAATACAACTGGAGAAGATCTTTTCCAGGCACTGAAAGGCACCATAGAACAGAAGAGGTTGAATTTGCAATGGCTTGTGTCAATAGCAACGACGGGGCTCCAGCTTCATAGTATTTCAAAATTATATACAAACGTATGATATTTCTTATTATTTTGATATTATTTGTAAAAATAAGCAGACCGTTGCCGCGATCCCCCACTGATCGCTCCCATCTATTGAGGTACGAGTCTCTTCCCCTTCTCTAGCCTTATAGCACACTGTGTTCGGCGGGCAGCATCGAGAGCACGAATGACGATACGCTTTTTGGAGATCTCTGGTCTATGGTGTTCATAACCATAGTGGGCCAAGCGCCATATATTAAAAATGAAGGAAACAAGGGATAAAATTAAGTGAGAACCATAATTCAATGAAACATATAGCAAGTAATAAAAAGTATGCAAATTAAAACTAAATGATATGTCAATCTTCTTTAAATTATGGCATTCACTTAACTTTAACCCTTGCTTGGCCCATTATGCAGGGGCGGCTTTCGAAGGGGGGCTGCGGAACTGCAGCACCCCCAGACATTTGTGGCTCTTGTCTAGTTTTATGGTGTGAAATATATTTATTATACATTCTCATTTAGCGGCTCGAATTTTTTTTAAATTTTGCTCTCATTGACATGCACGCAATCGTTAGTGAAGTCACTTCCTCCCCTGGTGCTGCCAGAGGGAAACGCGAGACAAGGACGGATTGGTGAAGCCACTTCCTCCCCTGGAGCTGCCAGTCTCGTCTCGGATGCTTTGTGCGTAGTTTTACCCCTCCCCCTGCTGCCCCTCGCCGTGAATCCAGAGTTTCCAGGTGCTGCAAAATTTGCAGCAGTTTGTCAGTAGCGCGCAGTTTTAAATACATTTTCTTCAATGTTGTGAGTATAACAAGTGCAACAATGTTTAATTCTGTACAATATTTACAGTCTATTTTGTTCAGTACCTTAAGAATTCAGGAGAAATGTGAAATTAAGTGCCCATCAGTTGAATCTCATAATGGAAAGAGCCGCTAAACAAAATAGCCTACAAAGCCCGCATATTTTTTTGCTGATTTATCCAGTATCCCTGCTTTCTTCTCTCGATCTCCTCACAGTCTGTATTATATTAATGTGTTTCAAAGACAATTCTATCAGCTGGGGCAACAAGATGGAGTTTTAAAATAAGAACAGTAAATGTTGTTCATGAGAAGAAGGAGCCATTGCTAGAATGTTTTCAAACCATAATGGAATCTGAAACATCTAACATCACAAAAAATGAGGCAAGCGCCCTGGTGCGAACTCTTGAAGATCCTGAATTCAATTTCTGGCTCAGTTTTTTTTTTTTTTTTTTTTTTTTTCATTTATTGATGTATCATGTAGATCATACAACCAACTACAACATCGCCAGTTAGATATTTCTAAGGTTCAAATCTGCATATAAAAAAATAAGTAATGGTTTATTTCACGACACTCGCAACTGCAGGGGTTATATCAGCGTCGCCCGTGTGCCAGAATTTTGTCCCGCAGGATTCTTAATTGCCAGTAAATCTACTGACATGAGTCCGTCTCATTTAAACACACTTAAATGCCGTCGACCTGGGCCGGGACAACTCGCAACCGATTATGCTACCGAGGCCGACTCTGCATATCAAGCTTTGTTAACGCCATACAGACAATACGGAACAGTGCACAGTTGAGCAGCGAGATCTGCGAAAATGAAAACCCTAAACAGCGTCATAAGATCGAAGGGATTCAGACAAGGGTTGCGGCAGCCAAGGAAGTTTGTGACCTCATTATCACACAAGCTAACACTCAATTCCAATTCATAGATCATCTGATATTATCTTCTCTTCAAGAAAAATTTGAATCCTATAAAAGCTCATTTCCTGAAAAGACCTGAAGGTATGTGTGAAGCTTTATCCAATGTACGATAAAGACAAATTAAAAACGGAACTGACTGTGTTGTATCAGAGACAAGAATTCAGAAATATCAGTGACGCAGTCAAACTCTTGCAGTTTCTTCTATCTGAGAACTTGCAGGCCTCGTTTTCAGAAGTTGTGGCACTACTACGCATAGCTATCACCATACCAATGACAGCTTCCGAACCAGAACGTTGCTTTTCGTAGTTGAAGAGAGTAAAATCCTATCTCAGAAATACGATGAGAGAAGAGAGACTGACCGCATTAGTTGTTTTCAATTGTAAAGACTATGTTAAATGACATATCGGATTTTAATAAGAAGATGATTCTAAAGTTTGCAACCTACAAGATAAGACACATGGAACTAATCTTTAAATAATGTAAGTTGCATTGTTTTTTTTTTTGTATGCAGCCCCCCCTGAATTCAATACCCACGAGCCGCCACTGCCATTATGGCTCTTCAATTGAGTTTTTTTAATCAGACCCAGAACAGATCAACAAACAGGAACTAGAGCAACGGGCAAAATAATTAATTAATAACGAAAGACAAAAGTCCATGTTTTATCCACTCACTGTCACGAGATTTTCCAACCAGCCCCACAGGGAAAACAGAATAGCAGGGGAAGAGAAAAGCGACCGCAGAGAAACAGGAACAGTAACTGCTTACATTTATGGTCAAAAATATCCGTGGCGACGAACAAAATGACACTCCTCTGGGCTGGTGTGTACGCAAGGATGTGTTTTATATGGCATTCAAAGTTGTCGCTATGTCGACAGGAAGTCTTGGGAAGCATTCCTCACATACGTCTCAGCCTGTTGCCATCCAGTGTGGCCTTATAGCTGTGGAGACATTCTACTTCACATGTAGAAATTGTATAGAAGTCAGAGAAAGAACAGAGTGTCCCAAATTGATGTAAGTATACATTCTTTGAAATTTCACAGCAAAGAAATGAGATAGAAACACGATTTTTGCGGTTTATGGTTCAGAAGGCAGTGAAAAACATGGAAACATGTTCATCTGTTTATAAACAAACATGGCGGTGCAATCAGCGTATAGGTAATTAAGTATGGACACTTCGCGTCGGTACCATTGATGTAGCCGGACTGATTTCAATGACCTTCAAGCCGGCTAGAGCGTGAGATTCTGCTTTCTCCCTACAGTTGGCGCTGACATCACACCAGCTAGCAGTCGACACAGCGGAAATATAACATATATAATTAATACATCTAGGTGCATTATGTACTCAAATAAAATAAATTGGATCCATAAAATAATAAATCTGTCATTAACTGTAATGTCTAGACTCTAGAGTTCCTTCATAATGAGAGTTGAGATGTTGACCCCAACAACAATTAAAATATGTAATGATTTGATAGCACTGAAAATGGAAAAACAAAACTCTTATAAGAAGTAAAACCATATATCTATATTATATTATATACAAATATTAAACGAATTCGATACTTAATTTTGTAATATATTATATTATTTTATAATATTATCTGAAATTTAAAATAGTACATTATGCAATGAGCCTATAATGGTAGTAATTAAGAAGCGAGTATGTTTATGAAACTCGCTTGCGCTCGTTTCATAATTTTCATACGAGCGTCTTAATTTCCATTATAGGCAAGTTTCATACGACTTTTTATGCTCGGCCATATTTCTAACTTGAAATTATTCATAAGCAGGCCTATTCATGTTATTCTTATCTGACTGGGGAGCGGAACTGACCTTGTGCAATATCTCGTAAATTGTGAGATGTGCGCAGACGCGAAAGTATTGATTTTTCCGTGAAAGAAATGTCATTGACCTTGATGTAATCTAGAGAGTAAAGTAAAGATTAATCTTGATATAACCTTGAAATTGATTTAGACATTGAAAAACGAGATGACAAATTGAATTTATTTGAATATCATTTACAATTAACGCTAATTATTATAGTAACAGAACATAACCTTCTGCGACAGTATTGGATTTACAGCCTCCGTGACGTTTCGCTAGTTTTCTTTCGATTGCATATCCGAGAATAATCGATACTTGCGCTTTCATATTACTACAATGGTGTTTTCTGATTGGTGGAACACCTGAACTTTCATGAATAGGTGTATTTTAATGAGGTCCATTAAACGGTTGCTACCAGGTGTATAATGACTACATTTCGGCATGGTAGAACATAAAAATTATTATTACAACTAGTTTGCCACTGACAAATAAGGAAAAGCTGTTAACTTGAATTTATTTGAAGCAAATCTTTACTGGATTATGCAATAAGGTAGGCGATGTTTGTGTCTCAACTCTATACTTAATTATTATCTAAGCGTATGCTCGATTACACTAACCTCTAGCGCTTGAAAGTGGAACTAAACGCCGGCGCACAGAGAAACAAAACAGGAAAATTCGCTCAGTGTCAATTCTTTATAATCCCTGTTCGCCGGTGCAATTATCGTTCGATGAACGTAAGTGGATACTGAAATGTTATATTGGAAAGTGGAGAATGTTGTTGAGGTTCAACGACGTTGAAGGGTTGAATTTTGAACAGAACCACCAACAAGGTTAAGTATCACAAGCATCCGAGACAAGTTTGAAGTCGACGGAACGGGGGATGATGTATCAATTTGAGATAAGGAACCATGGTCCGGAAATGACTGAGTCGAAAGTTGTAAGCAAAAATAGTTGTGTGGAAATGGAATTGTAATTTGGCACTACGTGCCCTCCTACCCTTAACCTTTGGAACAATCGTGGAAAGATGGTATGGGCCGGATGTCTCCTAAGTGGGTACTTGTTCCGATACAATCTGTGAGCTTGTCTACTGTTCCCATTGACTTATCCGTATTCGAAAATCAGGTCTGCTTATTCCGTTCTCGTGTACTCCTCCATTTCACTAGGACTGATCGACTGGACACTGCAACTTGTACACATACACTGCTGTCTACAGACGTGCATATCAGGACCGACCATGTCCGTTACACATTACGCTATCTGCATTGCTTTAGTGTAGTTTCCTGTCCCCATCTCTCAGACAGCGCACTGAATGGAATATAGTAAGTAGACAACGTAAACAACGTCAGATGAATACAGAATGTGTAAGATGTACAGATAAATACACATAAATAAGGTGTACAGAGGAATAAAATTATTTCATTTCCACAGAACTATTTTTGCTTGTAACTTTCGACTCGGTCATTTCCGGACCAGGGTTCCTTATCTCAGATTAATACATGTGCCCTTCGCCATCATCCCTGAAAGTTTGTAACACCTCGGAAACATTCTATATTGTGGGGCAATATGAATAATACGAAATAAAATTAGAAAATAAATACTGGATAATTACCTTCAAATAATTAATCAGACCTAATCATACACAAAGATGAACAGCCAACATAAATGAAAAACTCTCTTTTGTCACTGTACTGAAATCTTCTACACATACCGACAGCAAACGAACTGTTTTCTTTCTTCTGCTCCAACAGAACACTCGTGGTACCAAGTTTTGCAACTCTGACAACGAATCCAATTCCCCTTTTTGGAAGAAAAAATTTCAGAATAATATCATCTGTTGCAGAATTCACATTTCCAGTCATCTTCATTGCTGTCATGCCCTCAATTGTCGTCACAGAATTCTTCCATCACAAGCTTCCTTATTAGCATCCTCTTGAGAGTGCTCGGTTCTGGATCGTTATTTGTCTTGTTTTTTTTTTATTTTGTCTAAGATATTTTTTTTTTAATTCTGTCTTGAAATAAATACTGAGTAGGAGCGGACCTGGACATAAATCGAATACAGACTAGACATCCATTGTGCCACCAAATGGGTTCACATGGAAACTTGTGATTTTTTGTTACAAACGTAATCCCTCATAACACTTACATCTGTGAATATAATTCTCTTATCTTTATTTCTTTGGAATTGGGAGCAAGATAAAAATAGGGCATTTACTTCATTTACTTAACCTTTTATAAAATCTGTGATAATGCAGTACACTTGTTTTAACATCTAAGCCAGTAGTGTCAGAGTTGTAAGCTCCAATACCGGTTGTGGTGCTAGAGTCAGAGCGTGAACTTGCTTATGTCTGTGGAAACACCGGAGCACGCAACGAGTCATAGTGGAGCGCTCCGCTCCGTTTAGTCCCTGTCTGACAACGCTGATCTAAGCAGTTCATGAATGTCTTAGCATTTGATAGCCCGCGTTGTGACGCATTTTAATGTATGAGCTTCATACTATGATCAAATTCTGTTTTGTCGGCGAGCGAGGAAATTTGAATATTGTTTCACGGGGCAATTTGATGGTATCAATGGCTTTCATAATCCGGGCACGGAGGTCTCGAGACACGGAGGCACTTTAGTGGTGTACACCCTGTCCTTCATATAACACTAAAAAAAAAAATAAATCCAGCAGCCTGTTGTCAGGAGAACGTGGAGTCCATCTCGTCCTATCCAACGCCCTGGGAATGCGCTTCGCACTTCTAGCGACCAGTGGGGTGGAGCATCATCTTGTTGAGATTACAACCTGGAGAAAGGCTTACAGCTGCAGCATGTCCAGGTAGGTCGTTCTTGTGACAGTCTTCTCTGATCATGTTCCTACGTGTCCGGATTGTGGAAGTCATTGGTACCATCCATAGATATCCTTCGTGTCAACGCAAGGGCTAATGTAGCAGTTTGTGTTTTTTGTTACAAACTTAATACCTCATACGACTTATATTTGTGAATAAAATTTATTTGGTATTGAGCGCAAAATAAAAGTAGGGCACTTCGGTGTAGACACCCTGTATTATAAGCTGCCAATGGATAGGGATTTTGCTACATACCTTCCAACAGATTTAAAGTATCTGTAGACATCCAGTTCAGCTTGAAGAATCTGATTTATAGAGAGAGGATTCACAAAGGCCACTTTCTTTTCACTACCTATCACTTTTCAACATGGCGTCGCGCGTTTTGTCTTAATGCTGCCAAAACCTTAGCATTATCCATATTTCCCCGTTATTCAAATTACCACTCTTTACTATACACAAAATTACTTCGGAGATTAATGTTGCAATAATCACTCAGATACTCTGGAGAATTATGCCACAATCACTTATCTGTTCCTTCCCTTTTGTAATTACTCTGACATCATCCGTAAATTGTGCATCACGTCTTCTGACGTTGCACTGTTGTATTCGCATGATTTATAAGAAAGGAATGGCTATTGTGCACACACATGAATATATGCATGGCCGAGGACAGCTTTCAATTTATAGGCAAAAGCAGTGCAGTCTCAGCATCGGTTCGTGGAACGTTGTTTGTCGTTTGTGGCGGCTGAATTCGTAATAACATGGCGGCGAAACTCGCACAGGCACAGCGTACCCTGCAGACACGCACTGAACAGCCGTAAACCAGTGTCGTAAAAATTACACTTAATTCTGAAGACTTGAGGGCCTCTGTGGCCTTTCGCCTGTCAATAAGTCAGCTAGTCGATATTTCATGCGGTGGCAAGAGCGATACTGTTATCTAGGGTAATTTCGTACACTCTTTTGGCGCTTCATTATTTTCCCCACAACAGAGTTGACCCATCCATGTTCACCGCCGCTTCCAGTTCCCATGTGGTAAATTAATCATTCCGTACTGCACCAGCCCGTTTATAGAATCACACATTCATTCATTAATATATATTAATGACCTTTTAATGATAGACCTTAAAGAATATGAAGGTGATTTATATTCGTATACTGATGATACTGTTTAACTTTTTAATGGTAAAACTTGGGCTGACGCTTATTATAATGTAAATTGCAGCTTAAAATTAATAAAAAAAGGTTCGATTTAAATTCACTTGTAACTAATAAAGAAATGGAAGGAGTCCATAATCATACCTATCTTTAAGAAGGGAGACAAGACTAACTGTAGTAACTTTCGAGGAATGTCACTTTTGTTGACATCATACAAAATTCTGTCCAATATTCTTTTGAGAAGATTAACTCCATATGTAGATGAAATTATTGGGGATCGTTTTAGGCGTAATACTGTATATCAACTATTGACCAGATATTTTGTATTCGACAGATAATGGTGAAAAAATGGGAGTATAAGGGTACAGTGCATCAGTTATTCATGGATTTCAAAAAGGCTTATGACTCGGTTAACACAGAAGTTTTATATGATATTCTTATTAAATTTGGTATTCCCAAGAAACTAGTTCGATTAATTAAAATGTGTCTCAGTGAAACGTACAGCAGAGTTCGTATAGGTCAGTTTCTGTCAGATGCGTTTCCAATTCACTGTGGGCTAAAGCAAGGAGATGCACTATCACCTTTACTTTTTAACTTTGCTCTAGACTATGCCATTAGGAAAGTTCAGGATAACGGAGAGGCTTTGGACCTGAACGGGTTACATCAGCTACTTGTCTATGCGGATGACGTGAATATGTTAGGAGAAAATCCACAAACGATTAGGGAAAACGCACAAATTCTACTTGAAGCAAGTAAAACTATTGGGTTGGAAGTAAATCCCGAAAAGACAAAGTATATGATTATGTCTCGTGACGAGAATATTGTACGAAATGGAACTATAAAAATTGGAGATTTATCCTTCGAAGAGGTGGAAAAATTCAAATATCTTGGAGCAACAGTAACAAATATAAAGGACACTCGGGAGGAAATTAAACGCAGAATAAATATGGGAAATGCCTGTTATTATTCGGTTGAGTAGCTTTTGTCATCTAGTCTTCTGTCAAAAAATCTAAAAGTTTGAATTTATAAAACAATTATATTACCGGTTGCTCTGTATGGCTGTGAAACTTGGACTCTCACTTTGAGAGAGGAACAGAGATTAAGCGTGTTTGAGAATAAGGTTCTTAGAAAAATATTTGGGGCTAAGAGGGATGAAGTTACAGGAGAATGGAGAAAGTTACACAACGCAGAACTGCACGCATTGTATTCTTCACCTAACATAATTAGGAATATTAAATCCAGACGTTTGAGATGAGCAGGGCATGTAGCACGTATGGGCGAATCCAGAAATGCATATAGAGTATTAGTTGGGAGGCCGGAGGGAAAAAGACTTTTGGGGAGGCCAAGACGTAGATGGGAAGATAATATTAAAATGGATATGAGGAAGGTGGGATATGATGGTAGAGTCTGGTTTAATCTTGCTCAGGATAGGGACCAATGGCGGGCTTATGTGAGGGCGGCAATGAACCTCCGCGCTCCTTAAGAGCCAGTAAGTAAGTAAGTGGAAAAACTTTGGTTAATTCTTATTATAATGCAAATTGCAGCTTAAATTTAATAAAAAAATGGTTCGATTTAAATATACTTGTAATTAATAACGATAAAACAATAGCTATCCCATTTTCTTTAATTAATAAAGGTAATAAACCAATTTCATCTATAATAAAATTAAAATGCATAATTTTGACTGTTATTAATGAAGTTAATGAGGTTCAATACTTAGGTATAATTATTGATAATCATTTAAAATGCAATAATCATATGCATTATATTTGTAATAAATTACGTAAAACATTATATTTCTTTGTTGTTCTAAGAAATATTTTGTCAATTAACTTTATTTTACAGAAATAATAGTAATTCTATAGCTACTTAAATGTAAAATATCATTTTATTATATTTTTATTTATCAGTACATCAAAACGAGGTTTTATGCTGTTGGCAGCTGAAAGGAACAATAGCCTACTGATCATAATGAAACATCAGTTACAGATGTTCGATGTCTGCCTTTATTAGAGTTGATTATAGAAAACAGTGGCTCACAAATATAAATGTTGAGCCAAACATAGCAATCATTTTCACAGCCAGCCTGTGTAGTCGTGGATATTATTGCTAATGTTTAGTCTTGTAAAACTCAACCAGGCTAGTAGTATTATTCAAACGACCTTTAGCCCTTGGGTCACACTGAAGATCAATAAGTTCGAGCTGTAAATCGTTAAATGTTATGTTCCGTCTTTTAGATTCCTCCATACTGTACTGTAGCAGTAAGTAAGCAAAATGAAACAGTTACTGAGAATAGGCCTACACACTGCACTCCACTAGATAACTGAGTGGTCGTTTCCCTCTCCTCTACCTAGGCAAGTCTATGTCATTCTGACGTATCTTCCTCTCCGTTTCGGCGAGCGGTAAACACGGCTCTCCCGCTCCAAAGGAGCGCACGCGCGCTCGTTGAGCGTTGTTTATGCAGGTATGTTCAAGAGCGAAGTTAAAAAGTAAAAGTGATAGTGCATCTCCTTGCTTTAGCCCGCAGTGAATTGGAAAAGCATCAGACAGAAGCTGGCCTATACGGACTCTGCTGTAAGTTTCACTGAGACACATTTTAATTAATCGAACTAGTTTCTTGGGAATACCAAATTCAATAAGGATATCATATGAAACTTCTCTCTTAACCGAGTCATGTTCCTTTTTTAAATCTATGAATAACTGATGCACTGGATCCTTATACTCCCATTTTTTCTCCAATATCTGTCGAATACAATAAATCCTATCAATAGTCGATCTATTACGCCTGAAACCACACTGATCTAAGGAACTAATGAGTGAAACTTGATGAAATTCTGTACTGTTATTTAAACGTACAGACACAACAAACCCGCAGAATTTAAAAGAGATTAATCAAAAAGGTTTAAAGTTTCAAAACTCATTCCTAATGTCTCCTAATATCGGGTATAACATCAAAGACTTAAGATGGAATGAAAAACAGCCTACGTCAATATGCTGAATATTTTTCTCTATGCATTACAAATCCAACATCCGAAACGTAAAGTAAGTTCTTCTTTAAAGTGTCCTCGACTTTCATCTCAGTTCACGTCTATGAATCCTCTAAGGCAGCATTTCTCAAACTTTTCTGAAGTGGGGACCACATTTTTAAGTCAGAACAGTTCCGGGGACCACCTTACTCTTGTTCCCTTTGAAAGCAAATTTATTATTTATGTGGCATATTTTAATACCAATATACTTACATTTTAATGTAGAAATAATTAATTAAAATTAATTTAATTCAATTAATTTTATATTAGTATTAACTAATTAAGTTAATGTTAATAGAAGAAAATTTCTTATATCGTCATTTGCAAAAACAGAAATAAAAAAATTAATGCAGAAACATGCCCGATTTTCAACACGTAAAGATGCAATTTTGCATGTTCTATTATTGGTGTACGACGTACAGTACGTGACCATTTGAATGTGCAGACTGGGTGTCAGCAAAACTATTAAGAAAGTCATAAATACATGAAAAGGTTCGGTACTTTGGTCCTGTTATGAATTCGGGTGGTCCCAAGCTGGTTTACAGGCACAGAGAGAAATACCACGTTCATAGTGCTTTAAATCCCTCTTTTGTTGCTGAGAGTAGTGGGAAGGCGATAGACGGGTAGGGTAAATAAATTTAATAAAATATTAGTACTGGGAGAAAAGTGAAAGGCGATTGCTATGTGCCATTTACAAACTCTGAGATTTTCAGCTATAATGTGATACGCAATTCGTTTGAATTTTATTTTTCCTTCCGTCTTTTTTGAAGGACCACAAGGGCAGACCTCGAGGAGGACCACAGGTGGTCCGCGGACCATAGTTTGAGAAACGCTGCTCTGAGGTTAGAAATTTAAAGATACGTAAACAAATCATTTATTTCCTCATTTAAAGCACGCAGAAAAGTTCAATCTTTTTCAGTTTTTGAACACAAAGTACATTGTTATAAAAAAACACAGATGAAACCCAATCACTATTTCGATTTAACTGCGTTTGAATCGTACAAGCACCAATACTGGGTTACACACCATCTTGCTTCGAGCAATATTCGATATGACCGTATTTATTCGTAATTGGAATTTGTGGCTGTTTATTGGATATGATGCATATCAATAGGGGACGCGATGCTTGGAACTTTCACAAGCACATATATGTACCGGCTCCACGCACGCTGTATTGCAAATAAAAGAATAAAAGAACTTCTTGACGTGCAACTGATGTGTGTGGTTATCAATAGTTGAACCCTACCTCTTTCTACAATACAGTCTACCATAGACAAAGTAATCTATTGGTTGGTTTTTTGTTAACTTCATTTTCACCTTCATCGATTGGAATTGAAGTGTGTGATCCCAGTCCATTTTTTATGAAAGGACTGTGCTAGTTTTTTTTATCTACTAGTTTTTTTTATCAAGCGACATGCACAATAATACAAACTTTTAGACAAGAACTGGCGTTGTTTCGGGAGAGAAGAAGCTTACAATACGGGGTTATTCGTAAGTCCGTGAAACATTTCAAATTTTAATAACAAATAAAGTACGGAACATATCACGGTAATAGACATTCCGATAGAAAGAGAAACTCTCCAAGTTTTTAATTAAAAAAAAGCCCGCTCTTAGTTGCCATAATTTATCGTTAGGTGGCAGTAGTTATCAATAATGGCAAAATGATGTTCACTAAACGTGAGCAATCATTTTCTATTCCGGAATATGCAAGAACCTTGCCAAAGATTTGAAGTAGACCCATGGGCTGCGATGCTTCGTTTCAGTGCAAGAAGGAATTACAGGTAGGGATAAAGTAAGTAGGTATAGCTCGCGCAAGAAACGATTACCGAAAACCAATGGTGGCGTTGCTGTCTGTTTTGTCGTGTGTATGTAGGCACGCCGAGGGAGGAGAGGTGCGGGGCGATGGAAGTACTGTCTCTTCCAAGAAGATGAACAAATGAGGGCATCGCTGTGGAAATAAAGAACGTAGCAAGAGAAAAATTCGAAGCTAATTAAACGCGCAGCATATGTTTACGAATGAAATAATATCGTGCGATACAAGACACACATTCACATGCAATGGAACAAACTAAAGTCGTAATGTAACTATCACAACGCAAGACTGATTCTATCGATGTCATTTCTCTTCCGACTATACTCTTGAATATCATTCAATTTATCTCGTGACCTTTCCTCTCGCCCGCTCTTCCTTATCGCAGTGTTTGATTCGCATTCCTTCCATCGGTAATCCGTACTTGCGAGACCTATATGTTCAAATAACAAGCGATTCTGTGTGTTAATCCAAACAAAGAAAAAATACGTACAGAAAAACGAAACCAATGACACATTAAACTGTACTGAACATTACAACAGAATGAGTGCAGTACAAGTACTATACTACGTAGACGAAGAACACGGATAACAAGAGGTCGTATCAAACAAACGTGCTGTAACCGATACCAAATGATACTGGGCTCCGGACGTAAACAAACCGACTGATAGTAGTAATGACACACCCCTCTTGGGCTGAAAAGAGTGATTATCCGTTCCCGCCTTCTTGCACTGAAACGAAGCATCGCAGCCCATGTGTTCCTTAACAAAATATGCTTCCACGACGCTTATCTATCTGCTCCCTGATTTTGTCGGTCTAATTTAGAGACACCCTGTATAATAAATAAATAGATACAATAAAATAATGATAAGACATACCGTACCATTTACTTACATCGCGTCACATTTAATTGTAAACCTCCCCGGAAAAAAGATGTAAGATCAAATTAATGAAATATGAGACTTAGGTGGAAAAAGTAATTTTGAAGCATTTATCATAGTTATAACAATAAATGATTGCATCTAATAGCTGAATAAACTTGTACTCTTTATTAGACAAATGGTTCTGCTTGATAGAGATGAGAACGGCTCGAGCTTTGCTTGGCTTTTTCTCGTTTACTAGGCAAGCGGCAATACAAAAGTCAGTTCTTCATTTCCCCACTAGGGCCACAGTCTAGTACAGGCATGTCAAAACCCTGCACATTGTGCAGTCGCGCACATTATACAACTGTCTCTGTGCGATGTGCACTCTCTATTCCCCTACCTGGAGGGAGTGAATCGCCTTGGAGGGGAACGCGACAGGGCTATACAATACCTGCAGCAGCTTTTGTTTCAGTAACACAGTTTCAGTACGAGTGCCGATTTGGCTGTGTCTGAGAATGAGTTATGATAAATAAAGTGAAGAGTTCACACATAACGGAGATGAGAAATTACGAATCATATAACATAATTGTTATAAAGTTTTCCTCAGCCAACAATAATAATTATTTTAAAATGAAAGGCTTTCATCAGCCTATATAGAGGTAATAGTGTTGTGAGGTGACAATTTATATCAGATTAGTAAAGTTCTCAAAATATGATATTGCCAGCGCTTATTTCTTAATCAGTACTCTCACGGCAAAACGTACTCGACAATGGCGTTGTTTTGGAGTCTGTACTAACACAGCCATCAAAGGTTAGACGACTTACGACTTTCATTTCATAAACTGTAAGTGATAAGCAAGGCCCGGACCTTGGAGACTTGTGTTGCTGCACGTACGTAAGTAACCGACTTCAATGTCAACATAAACTCATTCCAACCCCGCTTCCGTTAAGGAGGTACTGTCAGATCCGCTTGAAAAGTGACTTCAGTCTAGAACAACATATATTTTATTAATAACCTTGGGAAATACATTGAATTTAATGGTGTGCTCTGTACATTTTATTACAGTGTATGACTATATACATTCGAAGGTTTTCGAATTGAAAACTTTTTCGATTGTCGGTTAGAACCGATTTTAAGCGCGAAAAACTTCTTTCCACGTCACAAGACGTGACGGGTGCAAACTTAAAATACTGAATATATTCACTGTCACTGTTATGTGTTTGCTTTTCAGTACTTGCTAGCTGACCAAGTATTTGGCAAAGATCAGAATATCCAACATTTTTGTCAATAATTGTTTTCAGTTTTTGTGTCACTGCTTGGGCGGGCCCTTCTCTGACTTGATCTAGGGCTGTGGACAAGTCTTGTACTACTTTGAGAGACTTAGATATTTCCATGGCACTTGTTTCCAAAAGCTTAATATATTTTGACAAATCCTTGAACTTCTGTTCAATATACATATTGTGGTCTCTTAGCTGTTCCGACACTAATTCTTTAGCTATGCCAACTGAAGAACAATCCTCACTATTGAGCACTGCTAACACGTCTACTATTTTTTCGTAGTATTTTGCATAGTAGCTTGCAGCATCCAACCAAGTACCCCAACGTGTTATGATTGGCTTTGGAGGTAAGGGAATTTCTGGCACTATATTTTTAAATACTTGTAACCTAGTAGGTGCGTTTAAAAATATTTTTTTCATATTTGATATGAACCGGTCCACATCTGGATAGGAACTCCTCACAGTCTCCGCACTCTGTGAAGACAATGAGCAAGACAAGTCATGTGGCAGATGTTAGGGTAGCTTAATTTTATTTGTCTGCCTGCTTTCATCATGTAAGCAGCGCCATCGGTGACTAGCAGGAGGATATTTTCACGTTTAACTCCGTCTGGCCATAAAAGAGACATTGAGTTTTCAAATAGTGTTACAATGGATGCATGATTCACTTTATCAAGTACCTCTGCGGCTAACAAAAACTTTTCACCAGGTCCATCAGGACTCAATGTTCCGACAACGACATGTGCTACAAATCGCCCTGTTTCATCAGTCGTTTCGTCCACAGAAACCCAAATCTTATTATTTCCTACCGCTTTCCTTATTTGATTTAAAACATCTGCATAACAATCTGGCAGATAGTTTTTGCCAGGAGTTGATTCGGAAGAAAGTTGTTTTTCTATATATTTTTCTATGAAGTTCTTAAAAAACATTCTCTACTTTATGGAATGGAATGTTGGCCCCCACCATCATCTCACAGACGTCCCGAAAAAATGTAGACTTCCGACTTGAGAGAGAAGTAGATGGAACTTTGTTTACTTCCTGCTCCAATAAAGCTACACTTGCCTTATGTTTTTTGTGTTGCAATGTCTTTCAATGAATGCTCGTTTCCAGCCTCTAGTTTGTGTGCGGCATAATCTACAAATTATAAATTCTCCATTCGAAGAAAATATTTCACCTCCTCCAAATTCCTCCACGAAACAATTCACCTACAATTCAAAGTAGTATTGTTAAACTTTTATAACACCACTTCTAATAACACGTATGTTGTGAGTTCTCATAACGTCCGCTTACCTGCACTTCTTTGAATGTAATTGCTTCGCCATGACTCGGTTATCTCGTCCGTATGCTGTACTTGTATGTGCCCGCTTTGTTATTAGTTGTGACTGTCACTGTGCACTTGCAACGCAAACTACCAGCACAAACCCCCGTCCTATCTGAAGCTGTAGTCGCGCGGAGAACACAGACGTACCGAACATCCGTGGCCTGGTGATAAGAATATAGTGAGGAATACATGTGCGGCTCTTGAGGTTGTAAGGAGAGAAGAAAACAACTATTTGCAAGGCGGAAAATTTTTCTGGAAAAATATATAATGGCAAATTTTCCATCTCACGTCACAATATTACTTCAATATACTTGTATTAATAAATTTTTTAATCTGACATAAAGAGAATATCGTCGCTTCACAGCTTGTGAACTACACTTTTAATTTCTTTGAGTAACGCTCCCAACTTTTCGATGCTTCCTCTCAACGTTTTCTAAATAAACTATATGTGAATTTAAATTCTAAGCTTAATTTATATTTATTAATATTAATATTAATTTATATTGACATACAGCAAAGAAATGATTTCAGCGTAAAAACTTCACAATGTCCTACTGCATGTAGTTAATTGGGAGTATAATATTTTCTTCAACATTTGTGCACCAATGGTCACAGTAATTAATAATGCTTGACGAACAATGAAAGAGTAGGGTCTATTACTTTAAAATAATTAGTACCACTACGTAAAATGAAATACTTGTTCGTTTCTTGTTGTTTCGAAATTACTGCAAATTTTTTTCTCCAAATACTGTATAAAAATCATATTAATAAATTATGCTTTACAAACCACTACTTTGTGAAGTATAACTGAGTAAGCCTAAAGTTTCTTGTATTACAATTGTCAAATATAGACACTGATAATAACTGTGTTTTTTTCGTTCTGCTGACTATGTTTATAATTTGAATAATTTCGAGGGAAAAATTGTTCCGGGACCGGGTATCGAACCCGGGACCTTTGGTTAAACGTACGTTCGATACCCGGAAATTATTCAAATTAACTTTACAGGGTGTTATTCCTGAAAGCTTAATTTGCGTATGTTTATAATGTCCAAATGTATATAATCCAACCCTATAAGCGCAGAATAGATTATTGTACACCCCTCCAGCTAAGAACGGGTAAGAGCAACGCTTGATTGATGCAACCTGCACAGACCGGCGATCCGCGCACATAACTGCACATTTAGAGTCTGATTTCTGACATGCCTGGTGTAGTATATACAGTCACGAAGCTCAATACGTAGGGAATATGCATCCATAGAAAGTAGCTAACCACCAGGATCGCTACTATCGCCTCATCACAGACAATGCGAAATAGTACTGGCTCAGTCTATTCTTCCTAGTACCCTCAACAACTCAAGCTTCGTGACTGTATATACTAGAGGTGCCAAGACCACGAGCTTACAGGAGCCGACGGGCCGGGGTTTAACTCGCAGGCTCGCAGCTCTACCTGCATTGCATGGCTCTCAATTGCTGATCATGTTTATGGGTTTATGGACATCTAAATTCTTCCAAAAAGAGTAAACAAACGCCCTCCATAATCGACAGAGATATTAATGTTTACCGTTCGGTAACCGCAAATTTGGATACGTCGTTGAAGAGTCACCCAGCGAACGCGTTTTCAGTACAGCAGGGTTTGTATTCAATGAGAGAAGTTCAAGTTTGCACTCTGGTAATGTGAATGATATGGTTTTCCTTCATAGCAATCTTTATATTCCTCAGGAATCGACCACGTGGTTCCTGTATTAGCAAGGTTGTGTTATTCATTGCTACAGATATAATGAAATAATCCTTTGCAATAATTATAATTAAGATTGTAGCAAGCTTCTATTTACATTTAGTAAGAGAGTTTTTTTTTTGTTTTATTGGGTTATTTTACGACGCTGTATCAACATCTAGGTTATTTAGTGTCTGAATGAAATGAGTCGGTGAAATTAGTCCGGGGTCCAGCACCGAAAGTTATTGGGTTGAGGGAAAACCCCGGAAAAAAACCTCAACCAGGTAACCGGGATTCGAACCCGGGCCACCTGGTTTCGCGGCCAGACGCGCTGACCGTTACTCTACAGGTGTGGACTGTAAGAGAGTCAACATTTTGTTATAACAGTTTGAATTTTCGTTGCATTTGAGAACGTGACAAATATTACTTAATCAATGAAATTTTAAGTTGAAAACATTTCCACAAATGTGTTTAAGTTTCTTTTAGAAGAATGAAACTTTCAGTGCGTTATTCTGTGAAAAGTAATTTAGTTTCTTTAAGATGTTTGTCATACTGGAATGATTTGACTACTGTACATAAATATTTTATCAGATCATTTTATTTAGTGATTTTCATTAAAAATTAGATTTAAGAAAAATAAATATGCAAGTACGATATACTGTAAGCATAATTATATATGATTTCGATTTGGAAAGAAACATTTTTTTCTATAATATGCATAAATAAAGGTAAATATTCTCCGTGCTATTTAAGGTTGTAATTTATGTTTCTTTGTTTCACTGCTAGGCTAGGTTAGGTTAGATACTGTCATTGCAAGTTATCCTGAACTTCCTGAGCGGGGTCAGAGGGGCAGAGGGAAGGAAGCGCGTTACGTGGGTGGAGCCAACTGAGTTGTTTGCGCATGCTCCGCAGCATAATCTCTTGTCAAGAAACACACAGCTATTTCCTTCACTGCGTACCAGTAGTGTTAACATGGAGCAGCAACCACAGGGTAGTAATTATGGTGAAATCACACCATCGCACAGTGTGTAATTTCAAGCAGCTAGTCGGCCAAAAATCAATTTTCACACCCTCATCTTTAATTCTAAATTCTTATATAGACGTGTTTATAACACTCCAAAGTATAGGCCTAATATCCAAGTGTAGACAGATGCTTACATCTGGTAGGGGATCCTCACAACAGAGCGAAAGTTGCATGTCTCCGATAAGATCATTTACGCTGCAGAGGCGGGCGCGAAGTATGTGTTTGGATGATGCAAAGTGAGGAAGTTAATATAATATTTTTCTTTAATATACAGTGTGGATATATTATAAGAAGGTATATACTTACAAATAAACTAATTCTTTTGCTAAAAATTATTATCTTATTGTCTAGAATAAGTGTCTGAATAAACATGTGCAGAGAGCCCAAGTTCTATCTTATTACATTACTTTGAGTTGAATTTTAAAAGGTGTATCTCTCTATCACCTCGCTAAAATTTTGTGGAGATATGCATTATGCTTTTCTGAGCAAGACGTCGTGATTTTTTTCTGCAACCAGATGCAGACAGAAAAACTATTAATTATTTTCAGACACCATGCGCTCCGTAATCCGGAGAGCTGTTTTCCAGATATGAAACAAGAGCGAGAAAAGAGTGAAATTCTCAAATATAATTGAACATTTTGGTCTTAAAGATTACTCTGAAGACATTTTACAGTCAATAAAAAAATTAATTAAATTTTTATGCTCGAAAATTCGATTACGGTGGGAAAAATACAGCATGAATGAGAAAATTTTCTTAAAATATAATGTGCTATGTTTGAACCAAGATGCAAAGTCTGAGAATAAAATATATAATACTTTGATATCTACTACAAAGCAATTCCAATTTGAGTCTGCCCGTACAAGCATACGGGGACGTCCACGTAAACTTTTCGGAGAACTGAGCGAAAGATCAAAACGGAAAAAAATTTAGTCCACTTTTTAAAGAAAGATCACCAGAAGAAAAGCTTTCTGCTGCCCATATGAGTTTCAGAACTTCTAGGAAAAGAGATGCGGTCAATATTGTAGGAGAGCTTTTACTTGCATCACTTCAACTTGCGACAAAATCGAGAAAAAAAAACGTGAAAATTGATTTTGCAGGAACGACCAACAATTGTCACCTAATAAGGATCTCGCTTTGATTACTGATTTACAGTTGACCTCTAATCAATATAAAGAATTAAGGGAAATGCAAAATCTTGTAACAGTTAATTCAGATCCATCGTTTTATTTATTGCGAAACACTGAAGATAGGATAGGTTCAGGCAGGAAAGGTGACTACTTGTTGGCGTGATAAAACAAAGCATTCGCAATAAAAATGATGTAAATACCGCAAGAAGATTTTTCAGGGAGGTTTCCACTTTCGCATATATTACGGGAATAGATGGAAATTTAATAAGTCGTTTACACACATATCAGAAACGTTTTTCTTGAGGTTTTGCAATACTGATGAACGGGCACTTGACATGTATGCAAGGGAGACAAGGGAATTATATTTATGCTTACACAAATAGTATTATATGCCTACAATCCTTCACAAACTCTTGGCTTATGGACAGAAGGTCACATGACACTATTATGCTTACTGGCAAACTATCTGAGGAAGCCCAGGAAACGAGGAACAAATACTATATTAGACTTTTCAGAGAAGTCTTCGCAAGAAAGACATCAAGAAAGACACAAATACTGATCTTTTACTGAGGCTACTTATTTCTTTGGACCCTTACATCGCCAGCTTAAAGAAATTAAAAAGAGAAAATCGCGGTCGATTTTAATAGTGTTGCAGTTGTCTCCGAGCCTCTATTACTCGGTGCTGCCGAAGAAGAGACTAGCAGCGAGGATACAGATTCTGATGGGGATGCATCTGACGTCTGAACGAGTAAGATATGTAGCAATATTCCTTCGTCTTACGCTTTCAATTTTAAGCGCATTCCACATTATAAACATTAATTTATTTTTTCACTCAAATTGATATTTTTACAATATTACTAATTTTATTTTCAGTAAAAATAGTTATTTTCATTTTCATTATTGAAAACTTATCTATTTCAATAAATGAAGTTATATACCAAATTTTATAAAAATTGAGCAATTAGTTTTCGAGAAATGATTTTTGGCCGGCTAGACTCGCTAAATTACACACTCGCTGAGAAAAGGTAACGCTGTTATCCACAGCGGAGAAAGAGAAATTATCGCAAATATAATTAAGTGTTGCGAGGAGGAAAAATTAAACAAATGTTTGCTGGAACCTCTTGATAAGGAATATGAGAGAGCGGCTAAATACTCTGGCAAAAGTATTAGTTCCGTGAAGAGAATTAAGAAGAATATTGCATTACAACCAAATGAACCTCACACTACTCCGGGAAAGAATAGGTATGCAATGTTTAGAACTTATTGCTATAATTGTTATGTACAATAGTGTGTGTACTGTGAGCGACATAATGAATTACTGTTGTAAGTTAATATTTTGTTATAGTTCTACAAATCATATTATTTCAATCCAGAATTAGGACTTGTGCAAAGTTGAAGTGGACTACTTCGATCAACATGTCATTCGGGATAAAGTCGAAGAATTCTATCTTATTCAGAAAGTAGTACCTACGATTAAGAAGATAATTCCGAATGGATGATGCCATTGGCGAAATAATAACTAATTTTGGATCAAGCGTTGAAGATGATGACGATGATGGCAATAATGATAGAGATATGGATTGTGTATCATTGTAAATTAATGTAAATTCAAATAATAAGCCTGTAAAATACTGTTATAAGAATACGTACATATGAGCTGTAGGTGTAAGTCATGTAGACCTATATAATTTATAGAAATAGCTGTAGTAACTCCGCCATTGCTGTCCCCAGCCCGGATGAGAGAGGAGGGGTGTACAAACGATTATATTTAAATACTTACTCATTACAGGTTAATTAAAACCTGCTACGAAACCATGTTCTCCTCTCAAAACCGGAAAGTCGTGACATGATGACATCTGTAGTGAACCAAGTTCTTTTACAGTAGAGAGCCGTAAAGTGAAAGAACCAACGTTTTCTGAAAAGAGTCATGTTACCCGAGAGAGGGGCAGCCTTGCCGTGCCATTACGTTGATGAGTACATGCCGTACCGAGCAGTTCCAAAGACAGACTTAGGGGATGTAAGGTTCAAGATAACTTGCAATAACAGTAGTGCAGCAATGGCGAGAACGTGACTCGTGAGACATTGTGGCTCGCAGTGATAGCGGTGCATTTCGCTTGCTTCTAACCTCCTCCAACCCCCACCCTCTCACTCACTGGAGTCAAACTCCGTTCCATTTGTATTTGTCTCTGACCTCCGAGTGGCATATGTCTCTCTCGAAACCATGTACGAAAGTTCCAAGTAGAATGGGAGGACGCATTTTTTTGCTGTCAATATGATGATAATATTAAATGTATGATTTGTTCACAAGTATTATGAGGAAAACGGTTGTATAACATAAAACGGCACTATACTACATGTTACTGATGAAACATTAAAAGGTTAAGTGTTATTGTTGTTGTTGTTATCATCATTATCATCATCACCATCATCATCATCATCATCTCTGTATGTCGACTCTTTTTCAGCAGATGTACGAATAATGCGGTTTGCTCTTCAATTTGAACTCACTGATTTACTATGTGACGTCAAATGAAAGCTAGATGTAAGGACTTGGCAAATGTTGAACATCCAAATTTTTGCCAAAAAATAAATATCAGAAGCTTCGTTCTTTCGCTTGCTCTGTTGAAGCCATGTTTGCTACAACTTACGTTTGTGAAAAATTATTTTCAACAATTAAAATAGTAAAAACCAAATTTAGATCACGACTGACAGACAAATACCTTCGTGATCAACTACGACTGGCAGTAAGTGACATCATTCCTGATTTTGAAACTCTGTCGCAGAGACATTCTGAAGAAGTTAATTTTAGGTTGTGATATTGTTCATTTATTGTTCATTTCTTTCTTCGTTACACGTGCTAAACATTAGTTTGTAGCCTTGTACTGTATAAAATTATATTTAAGTGCTTGACGTAAGGAAAATGAAAATACGTTAATAAGTCAGACAGTTGCTTCACTTCCCCTTCGGGTGTCCGCCTCCCTTCATAGGTGCTATGCACGTTGCAAGTTAGACAGTGGCTCGGCGCACGATTACATTTTCGCCACCGCTGCAGTAGTGTATCGGAAGTCACTCTTGAGGATAACGCCTACCGCAAGGTAATCTGCTAAACATAAAGCTCGAGAAGAGCCGGGCCGCTGAAGAGAGCTCGGCTAGGCTCGGCTCGAGCTTTTGCTTAGGCAGGAAGGAGAGTTGGGAGCAGAGCCTTGTTTTCTCATGTCTACTGCTAGTAAATATAGACGTAACGAAATATAACCATGACATTATTATTCTTTCTTCTGAAACGAGTATTATAGATTTGTTGGTTACATCCTTGTTCTGGGGAGGTCTTCAGTTCATATCAGTAGAGGCTAAAGAAAGCGTGAAAATGTAAATTTTAAATACGATAATAGCCATATAATGTTACATAATCTAACTACACATAACTGACAAACAACGGAATAATAAACATTTATTTTTATTATAAAACAATGATATTTAAAAAGTTGGAAATTTGATTAAATGTACAATTATGGAAATGAAATTACATAACAATAAATGCACGGCATGCACTTGATGCTCAGAAAATTGATGTTAATTGAGTTCGTTTTAATTAGGTAATCGTGTTTCACTTTGATTTGTGGAAACAATTGCGAATAATCAGCGACAACACATAAATAACAATACTGAAGTCACAGATAGCCCTCATTGGTTGAAATCCAACGGATTCTTAGATATATACATCTTGATTACAAAACTTTTAACACTATATCACTTCGGAAAACGTATTATATGTCTTTCACGTGTTAAATTTTTTTATCACCTTGTTAACATGTTTCGGCCTGCTATTGGCCGTCATCAGAACTGGTTGTTGCTAGTCTTGGAGCCCTTTGTTTTGTTTCATGTGGGGGTGTGTTTGTGTAGTGTAATGTGGAGTCAAAGATTGTGTGTTCTGAAATTGAGTTGTGTGTTAAGAATTTCATTTGGATGTGTTTTTGTGTGTCTGTATATTTCGTATTTTTCTAGTGTGTTTAGTTTCTGGCTTTTTGGTTGGATGTGTAGAATTTCCACGTCTATGGTGATGTCTCTGTAGATGAGGTTAGCATTTGTGATGTGTTCTGCATATGTGGAAGTGTTTTGTAATTTTGTTATGTCTGTGATGTGTTCTTTGTAACATGTTTGAAATGATCTGCCTGTCTGTCCTATGTAGAAGTTTTGCAGGTAGTGCACTTGAGTTTGTATACGCTTGTGTGGTTGTATTATACAACATAGTACGAAAGACAAAACATAATTACAAAAAACATAAGAATACAACACAAACACAAGAACACAAAAAATGCATCACACTAACATATGAAAACAACACACACACACACACACAAGTTAGCAACCTCATTCAAGAATAGTACATTATGCAACGAGCCCATAATGGTAGTAATTAAGACGCGAGTGTGTTTGTTTATGAAACGAGCGCAAGCGAGTTTCATAATTTTCATACGAGCGTCTTAATTACCATTACAGGCAAGTTTCATACGACTTTTTATGCTCGACCATATTTCTAACTTGAAATTATTCATAAGTATTCATGTTATGGTTATGTAAGTGAGGAGCGGAACTGACCTGAATTGTGAGATGTGCGCAGACGAGAAAGTATTGATTTTTTCCGGGAAACGAATGGCATTGACCTTGATATAATCTAGAGAATAACATGAAGATTAGTCTTGATATAACCTGGAAATTGATTTAGAATTGAAAAACGAGATGACAAATTGAATTTATTTGAATATTATTTACAATTAACGCTAATTATTATAGTAACAGAACATAACCTTCTGCGACAGTATTGGATTTCCAGCCTCCGTGACTTTTCGCTAATTGACTTTCGATTCCATATCCGAGAATAATCGATACTTGCGGTTTTATAATGGTACAATGGTGATTTCTCATTGGCTGAACAACTGAATTATAATGAATAGGTGTACTTTAATGAGGTGCATTAAAGGGCTACTACCAGGTGTATAATTACTACATTTCGGCATGGTCGAGCATAAATTAAATTACAACATTGCATACAGAACAAATAATACTCTACAAAAACATCTCAACACACAAACAACACAAACAAACAAATACAACAAGTTTTTAAAGTCTACAATAGCAACCCGCTACTTTTAAACCATTTTGCTATCACATTTCAAGAGTCCACTGCAAGAATGATGGATGTCACTTTCTAGTCGAAAATGAACCAAGACTGTCAATGCATAGCTTAAGACATATACAGGGACATCATTTTATTTTTACTTCAATTTTTATTGTACCTGAGTTTTTGAATGTACTTCACTTCCAACCCTTCTACTAATGAAGTTGAACCGTCCTCCTCACAGATCCAAGACCGCATATACAGTCATAGTAGACTTACGGTCATAGTAAACAGTACGTTCCAAAAATATGTTCGCGTTTTCCAGTGACGAAAGAGTTTTCAATATTACATCATTTTCGCACAGATACTGTCGTCCATTTGCCTACTTCGCATTCCGGTTTTCCCCACCTACTTCTATTCGCCTCTCTGTAAAGGCTAGTGGCTGGGCTGTCTTAGCTCTTTTCTGAGAACATTAATTTCTGTTAGGAATTGGACGTCTACGTAATATTATACCCATACAACTGTTTAAAAAAAACTTAAATAAAAGGGCCTCGTTAAGTAATTAACTGTCACTTGATTTCCCCCCTTTCTGCGATCCTGCAACATAATCAGTTGGACGGACAGTAGATAGCATGCCTGAGTAATTTTATCTTTTCGGATCGAGCAGAAGTGAAGATTGAATTCACAGTACGTAAGATACTCTGAGAGTAGGTATAGAATTATTTCAACATGAGTTACTAGTACGAAGGACGAAACTGGTAATTGGAATTACACACATTCGAACTGAAACCTGTATCGAAATGAACGGCCATTTTGAAAATGTGTTCAGATATCCTTATTATGATTATTTTTTAATTTAACTTCATTCTCTATAGTGTATGCTTATGTGCTGTAGACAGTATAATATACACTGCATAATGAATACATCCGCATGGACGGCTCAGTTCGTGAGTATAAACACTCATTGTTAGTACTGTACTGTATTTTGATTAAACAAAAACCTAATGAAAATTATCAAACTCAATATCGCGATATTTCGTAGTTTACGTAAATGGATGAACTACTTTTCTTCCCTCCTATACCTAGTAAAGTGATTTTTTTGTATATTACGCCAGTATCATCAAACTCCAGTCGTGGAAGGGGGTATCAACCGTTGATCCAAAGGTATAGCCAGGTTAATATTAGAAATGTTAGTAAAAATAAAATGATGTCCCTGTAGAATGTACATAGAGTTATACGGCATTAACACTGATAGTCATTGTCCAGTAATGACCGGAAAATCACAGTTAAGCTTTGAGCGCTACGCATTTCAAAGTTTCAATTGCTTCTCCTGCAAAATGTATTCCAAATGACATCCATCATTCTTGCAGTGGACTCTTCATTTGAAATGTGTAGAAAACTAATTATGGATTCCAATTTTTATTGTAAAGCATAGCATCACAGTTCACACGGTGAAGCAAGATATCTCTGTTCTTGATTTAACTTCCCTGGCGGTGCCACCGAGTTCAATACAGAAGCCGCAGTTACGACGCATATCTTCAAGGTCAAGGCGATGAGCAGAAACTGTACCTGAGGATGGTGTTATTGAAACAACAGGGGTTTGTGAAATGCTGCATCTATACGACACCCTGAAGTAAAACTTACAAGATTATCCACGTTATTAATCCGGCTGACACCACGTAGGGCATAGAGGAAACCCCACTGCGACAAGATGGCTCCCAATGTTGTGGCCTACACCGCGATAAGACCACAGTATAGTATATACAGTCACGAAGCTTAATACTTACTAAATATGAAAACGAAAACAGTTGAAATATGTATCCATAGATAGTTGCTCACTACCAGGATCGCTACTATCGCCTGATCACAGACTCTTTCCCTAGCAGACCATAAAATGTATTGTACTTTCGATATCGTGTTCTTTTGAAAAAATTAACACCTTCCTTCCACTATTGAAATATAAAATACATAAGGTTTATATATTATTTTCATAAAATATATTATATTATATTCTATAAACTCACCTTCCTGGATCTTTCGGAAGGATAACTCTAACATATTTTTCTTACAATTTATAGTACTACAAAGTCTCCTTGTCCCATATTATTATTCAAATTATTGTATTTTAGCCATTTACAGTTATTACAACCGATAACGAACTTTTTCACAAAAATGCGAACTACGGCACAGTCAATGCTTTTTCGATCTAGACCAAGCCGTAATGTTTGTTCGGGTTTTCTATTTCAGTGTATGGAGCTCAGTGAAATATTATAACTTTATTGCTTATCATTGCTAAGCTTTATTTAGTGTAATGTGTTATAAGTTCCGTTTACTTCTTGTTGCATAATGTGTTGCAGAAATAATTACAAAACTGTGTCATTTTAATGTGAAGAGAATTTTACATGTTAACATAATCTGTTTGCGTCAACATTTCAAGTTTAGAATGGAAGCTATTTTGAGGTTTAATAAAAAAAGAATTTATATTGTGATTTCCATTTAGCACATCTACCTTCCTTAATTTTAGACAAAACATTTACCATACCACTCCTATGAAATTAGTGTACGTACAATTGTGTTACTTCATCTCTTAAGTAGTAGATAAATACAATAATTCAGTACTCAATTTTAGTATTAAAATACAGACAAATTGAATGTCCGAGGTATCATACATGACATTATGCTTAATTATAATGTATGATTGCGAATTTAGGAATATAAGTTAATATAGTAAACATAACCTATAATTTTCATATGAATGGCAAGGCATTGGAGATCACTAAATTTAGACAGAAAGGGACAACTGGTACAGTAAACATAACCTATAATTTCAACATATCTAAATATCCGTGCGGTGCAATTGAAAATTATTGAATCGTGCATAAATGAATGTACAAGAATTTTGTAATATTTAATAAAAAAAAAGGCAGGTATTACACATACGAACAACGTAATTTTCACACCATTAATAACATTACATCTTAACTCGCAAGTAAATTATGTCTGAAGTGTCTCATAATCATTGTTTTAAATTTTATTAATGGAATTACACTACATTTTAGAGAAACATATGTTACTGTTTATGCATTCCAACTAATTTATATGGTTGAAACGCCGCCCTTCGTGATCGGGTTAAGCGAGTTACATGGTCTGCCTTACGGCCTGTATAAGATCACGATGGCTGTGGCACAGTCTATTGTTCCTAGTACTCACAGCGCTCCAAGCGGCTAGCAACTATCGCGAGATTTGCAAAAAATCGCCCCAAGCTTCGTGACTGTATATAGTAAACTGTGATAAGACTATGATGATGAAAATTACAACAGCTTCTATGTAGGCGTACAGACCCCGAATATAAATATACGAAGAATTAAGTCTTAAAACATCGTGTTTCATAGTAGTACATTATGCAACGAGTCTATAATGGTAGTAATTAAGACGCGAGGATGTTTATGAAACGAGCGCAAGCGAGTTTCATAATTTTCATACGAGATTCTTAATTACCATTATAGGCAAGTTTCATACGGCTTTTTATGCTCGACCATATTTTTAACTTTAAATTATTCATAAGTATTCATGTTATTGTTATGTGAGTGAGTGCAATAGCCTACCTCATGAATTGTGAGATGTGCGCAGACGCGAAAGAATTGATTTTTTCCGGGAAACGAATGTCGACGACCTTGATATAATTTAGAGAATAAGATAAACGTTAGTCTTGATATAACCTTGAAATTGAATTCGACATTGAAAAACGAGATGACAAATTGAATTTATTTGAATATTATTTACAATTAACGCTAATTATTATAGTAACAGAACATAAACTTCTGCGGCAGTATTGGATTTCCAGCTCCGTGACCTTTCGATAGTTGTCTTTCGATTGCATATCCGAGAATAATCGAAAACCTGAACTTTAATGAATATGTGCACTTTAATGACATGCATTAAAGGACTGCTACCAGGTGTATAATTACTACATTTCGGCATGGTCGAGCATAAAGATTTGAGGGGTTACAAAACTTTATTATAAGTGAACTATTGAACTTACGTTAATAAAACCAGTCCAGAAGAAACAAAGAACTCAAACAGTTTTTGCGTGTATGTTTGTTAAGCCCAGAGTTTACATTCCTGTATCTAGGCCGTTATGTTTTGTTCAGCTGCAGCTCGTATTTCTTACTGTTGCGTATTTCTTACTACGTCTGTGGAGAAATCGTTCTGCGTTTTGGAACTTCACATTACTAGCTCAGTAATTACTAGACGGTGGATGCGGGATGACTTATCGTTGAATGTAGGTGCACATTTACTATATGTTACAATTTTTTCATTCAGACCATTGGCTGAACAGGTTTTAAACGTAAACAGACGACGTCAACATGCTACTGTATCTCCGGACAGTCAGAATGAAAAGAAAAATGACGTACTGTAGCTCATACTCGTCATCATTGATGGAATTACTAGCGTTGCAGTAAAAGACGATATAGTCTCGTAAGTTGTCGAAGCTGAATCGTCTTCGCCTATGAGCGGACCGGGGTCCCTTCGTTCTATACGCTACTGTACTCGCCAGGTACACAAAAGAAGGACGACACGGCACGTGCCATATACTCTGATACGAAACAACTTCACTTTTCCTTAAGTCATCCCGCATACACTGTCTAATGATTACTTTTTTTTATTGGGTTATTTTACGACGCTGTATCAACATCTAGGTTATTTAACGTCTGAATGAAATGAAGGTGATAATGCCGGTGAAACGAGTCCGGGGTCCAGCACCGAAAGTTACCCAGCATTTGCTCGTACTGGGTTGAGGGAAAACCCCGGAAAAAACCTCAACCAGGTAACTTGCCCCGACCGGGATTCGAACCTGCGCCACCTGGTTTCGCGGCCAGACGCGCTGACCGTTACTCCACAGGTGTGGACTCTAATGATTACTGTCCTACGTGCATTTCGTATAAAATCCGAAAAGAACCCACCAAGCGAAAATTAAATTTGCAAATAATTGAAAGAAATAGATTTTCTGTGCAAAGGAAAATCACCTGGTTGCCCATCAACCTCAGAGGAAGACAGGAATCGTATGCGGACATGTTTTGTGCGCAACCCACATAAATCAATAGCTTATTATAGCTAAAAACGGATATGTCAAAAATAGTGTGGCCACCACAATCACCGGACCTGACGCCGTGTAACTTCTTTTTGTGAGGTTATATCGTCCCACCGAAGCCGCGTAATATCGCAGACCTAAGGCAGCATATTATTGCAGCGGTTGAAGCTATCGACAGGTCCATGTTGATGCGAGTGTGGCAAGAACTAGACTATCGTTTGGATGTGTGCAGTGTCAGCCATGGCACACATATTCAATATTTGTAGGTGTAAAAAAATTGTTTGAGTTTCTCGTTCGTTCTGGACTGGTTTTATTAATGTAAGTTCAATAGTTTACTTGCAATAAAGTTCTTTATTTGAATGCATATGTGTGCCTCGATTTTGTAGGCCTATATTAATGGAAGCCACGGTTGGATTCAACGAATCAGAAGGAGTATACTCATTATCTCAATTCTTATATAAAATTATTATCGAGGGACTCTATGTGGTTGTACCCGAGGATGCAGCCTTTGTTCAAGTTCTTTCGCTACAAATTTTGTAACCGAAATATAAATTTTAAATTGTTTTGTCATCAACAGACATCGGATTCTAGGGAAAATGCCTATTTTGTTTCTTTAGGAGAAAAGTAAAAATAATTATTAATATTTGTGTTTCATGGAAATTGAATGGTATTCAAAGAGTTTTATAGTGCCCTAAAATGCCCTAAAACGGTTATTAGAGCCTAATTTGTTAATATTCGCCTAAAAATGACTAACTCACTGTAAAGTTTCGCATTTTACTCTTACTTTTTATAATTTATACATGCATTCACTGCGAAATTTAAGGCATTTAAAAAGTGGAAAGTTTGCTTCACACCGGCCATGAAGCCACTGATAAAGGAAACAAAATGTTTTGAATCTCACGACACTCGCAATAGATTTCACCGAATTTAACATGTTTGGAGGCATAAATGCCGACAAAGAACCAACCTTAGTTTTGAAGCAGGCAACAATCACAACATGTGCTGCTACCGATTCAGAGATATACTATACTATAAAAATGACTGTTTTCGGTCTGAAACCGATTAGCTGTACTGCCCTTCAGAGTGTCATAAAATCACAATTTTTGGAGAAAGTGTGTTTTTGAAATATTTATGAAAAGTCGTAAAACTGCGAATTAGTAGGCTAACCGTTACAGAATATTTAAAAGAATGGCCCTCCTAGTGTTAACACTACCAGGAAATGCAACAATAAGTGGAACTTTGTATTTTTGTCCAATTGAATCTCAATAACAACGGTTCATTTGAATGCACGTTAACAGTTGCTCTTTCCCTCACCTTATTTGTGTTGAGAAGTTTTGAGCGGTAGGACGTTTTCCTGTGAAGTTTAACGCGATAATGCCGAAAAATATAAGTGCAAAATCTACATTGATCCGGCAATGGCTAACAGAATATTCAGAATTCACTTATGATGGAAAAATAATATTCTGCAAGATTTGTAGCAAACAGGTATGTAACAATAGTTGAAATATATAAATTCTATTAATTTTAATGAGTAGGCCTATAATATTTATACATTGGCTGAGCTATCCTGAGGTATAATTATTTTTAAGACCACTACACTTTAACCTTTTAAATTCCGATAGTTAAAGTATTTGCAGGTCATTAAAATTTTGATTGTTCGAACCTACTAACTTTGTGATAGAAATACGGCAATACAACAATTAGGATTTTATTTTAATTCAGTTTACTTTACATTTTTAGATTTCGCAAGAAAAGAAGTGCCACCTAAAGCAGCATGTGCAAGGAGCGGCTCATAAGGCTAAAGCTCAGCAGAAAAATCAACTGCAACAAACTTTACTAACACAGCCTACTTCATCCAATCTCAGCAGCAATTTCTATGCTGATTTAACCAGAGCGTTTGTTGCTGCTAACATTCCCTGGAATGCAATTGAAAATCCGGTTTTAAGACAGTTTTTACAAAAATACTGCAAACAAAATATCCCATCTGAGTCGACTCTAAGAAAAAATTATTTAGACAGAATATACAATGAAACTTTAGCTTCCATTCGGGAGGATATAGGTGATTCTTACATATGGGTCTCTGTGGATGAAACCTCAGATCCTATGAGTAGGTATATAGCAAATATGGTAGTAGGAAAACTTAGTCCTGATGGACCTTCGATTCCACACCTCGTATGTGTTAAGGAACTTTCGAAAGTGAATAGTCAAGCCATTGCTTATTTTGTAAATAAAGGCCTACAGTCTTTATACTCAGGTAATATAGACGATTCTAAAGTTCTGTTGTTTTGTACTGATGCTGCCTCATACATGGTTGCTGCAGCTCCACTTCTTAAAACATTTTATCCTAACCTCACGCATGTAACCTGTCTAGCACATGGCCTTCACAGGGTTTCTGAAACAATCCGGAATGAATTTCCTCTTGTCAATTCGTTTATTTCTAACACAAAAAATGTTTTTGTAAAGCCCCATCCAGGATTTCAATATTCAGAGAGAACTTTCCAGATATCCCACTCCCACCTCAGCCGGTTGTTACACGATGGGGAACCTGGATTCAGTCAGTGGTGTATTATTCTAAGTATTTTAAAGAAGTGGTCACAGTTATTGATAAATTACCTGAAACTGATAGTGCAGCGTGTGTGAAAGCAGTGCAAGATTGTCTGAATGACTCACGAGTGAAAAACGATATTGCCTACATAACATCAAACTTTTCTTTCATACCTGCAAGCATTGAACAATTAGAACGTGAAAAACAATCTCTTTGTAGCCAAATAGCAATAGTAAAGGAAGCTCAAGTGAACATACATTCTGCTTTGGGCGAAACTGGGAAAAAGTTAAAAATAAGTGGGACAACGTATTAAATAAGAATGTAGGATTTTCATTGTTGGAAAAAGTATCAAGAGTGATATCGGGGAAAGTGTAAATGTTCCAGTAAGTATTGATGTTTCTATTGTACCTAATTTAAAATTTGCGCCTCTCACATCAGTTTCGGTTGAAAGAAGTTTTTCTGCTTTCAAAATCATTCTCAGTGACAAAAGGCAAAGGTTAACTGTGGAGAATTTAGAAAAAATTCTGGTGGTGTACTGTGCAGATAATTATAATAAAGTCTGAGCATGGAACTGAATTTCAATAACTTAAAATGAGTAATCTTGATATCAATAATCATTATTTCATTAGTTTCAATATATTAAATTTGTGCAGCTCTGTTTATAAATATAATATAGTATTCTTTTTTAATGTTTAAACATACTTTTTTGTGCGTATTTTAGTGAATAACTAAAAATTTCAGTGAAAGAAATATGATACCTTGATGTGCCTAAAATGCCTATTTTCATTAAAATAGAGCCTAATTTTACAAATTTTGAGCTTATTTTAGGCGCCTAAAACTGCAATTTTTAGTGCCTAAAAATCCGATGTCTAGTCATCAAGTTCAATTAACGAACTTCCTCGTTCTTGGAAAACGAGAGAAATACGGCGAAATTCATTATCACTGATGACTTGAGGAGATACCAGAATATTCATAAAACTTGAAATAAATATTTTGTAACTTGTAATTTACCATAACCTGGGAAAAAAAAGTAAAGTGTCAGGCCATAACGTTATTTCATCACAATTGGAACTTAAATTAACAAAACTCAGTCTAAATACACTGAAAATATACTTCACTCGCCATTTTACATATAAGGAGAAAAGTTTCTCTTCTTTCCTTCCAGAAATAAGTTCTGTAAACTTCAGTTAATATCATTAACTTGAAAAGATTCTTTTAAACTTAAAGTTAAGACGAAATAACCTAAAGTTAGTATTCATAAAACCAAAACTTCGCAGTTAAGTAAATCTGGAGATTAATAGACAGATC